>LOEQ01003185.1:171328-206826 GCA_001685075.1 Bramus lutescens | reverse complement strand
GGACCTTTGGAAGAGCAAGCAATGCTCTTAACCACTGAGCCATCTCTCCAGGCCGAGGATATACTATTTTTATCTAAAAATATAATTAGAGGTACAGATACACAGATACCTTTTCAAAAAACAGTGATCAGGAAATTAAAATAATTGAAAATTCTACACAGTAAGACATACTCTGAATCTATGAACAAACTTGACAGAATTACAGTGAGAAACAAAGAAATTAATTTCAATAATTGAGGACTAAGTATCCTTAGCATTTTAAATACAAAGTCAACAAAGATATGTTCTAAATAATCAATAAGGTTAATCCATAGTGCGTATAGAAAACTCTATATAAAACAACTGGAAAATATATATTATTCTCAAAGACTATATTTCATTATACACTGGAAACTAACGTTGCAAAAAATTTCAAAGAAAAGGCAATCTACATTCTAAATTTTATATTTGTAAAAGTGATAAATACCTTTGCTTTGACAAAATCATATAAGAAATTGAGAAACTGTAGAGCTATATACTGGAAGAAAATAAAGTATCCCCAAATCATGAAAAAGAATCATGTAGATGGTAAGACAAATAGGAGATAAAATAAATGTAAGTATTTAAAACAAAAGTTGGTGTTTTAAATTGTTAATTAGATAAGCTCTTGGTTAATATATTTCAAAAACAACATATTTATGAATATTAACTAAAAACAGAATAAACATTAAACATTTAAGAATAAGACAATGCTATCAATAAACCCATAGTAATATATTTGAAAATAAAGAAAGGAGATAAACTTGGCTGAGATCTGCAGTCCAGCCAGAGAAGCATGTAGGCTAACTAAAGATCTTCACCTTTCCCTCTCTTCCTCCCTGTCTCACCACATGCCCAGCTCTGTGACAGACCACCTCTGCAGCATCCCCATCCCCAGCTCATCACACAGAGCTTCCTCTCTAACTTTTCTTCCCCCAACTCATCCCATTCTCCCAGTCTCGAAATATAGTAGGAACCCATAAGTCACTCAAGATGGTAGGCTAATTGCAGATACCCAACTCTTTCTTTTCTTCTCCAAATCCAGTTCCCCAGTCTCACCCCCATCTCTGTAGCAGACCACCTACTGTAGCCTCCCACTCTGATCTAGTCCTCTCCCCCATCATTCACGCAATTGCACAGATCTTCTCCTTTAGCTTTTCTCCCTGTTCGCTCATCCTGCTATCCTAGTCCCCAACTCCAGTAGGCATTCTCTGGAAACCCAACATCTAAGTTCATCTGAAAAGCAAGTAAATAAGCAAAGCAGATAGGTGAGCTTCAGAGCCTCCTTCCACATCTTCTCCTCCATATCCAATCCCCCTAGTCTAATTCCCAGGTCTGTAGCAGACTGTCTGTTGTTGGCTTCTTTACATACTCGGTCCCTATACCCAGGGAACTAAGCAGATCCTGGTGAATACCCTGCTTACCTGTCTCCTGTGGACTCCCCTCACTGTACTCTCCTAGTCCATCCCCATTACTAAGTTTCAGCTTCCAATACCTAGAAACATATTTTACTTGGAATTCCCAGTGGTCACAAGAGGCAGGATCCCAGCACAATTCCCTGCAAGGCAACACACAGCCACCATGCTCTTGTAAGTACCAGAGAGGAACAAAACACCCACTCAACAAACGCAGGAACAAACACATATCAGGACCTAGACTTACAATTATCCCAAACACAGATGCACAGACATGACTGGAAAAACACAGTAAATCATAGCTAGGATAATATGTCTCCACTAGAGCCTAACAACCAACCACAGTAGATCTCAAATACTGAAACATAGCTGAAGGAAAAGACAAATGCCTTAAATAGCTTTTATGAGTATGGTAGAGGTCCCTAAAGAAGAAATGAATAAATCCCTTAAAGAACTGAATAAAAACAAAAACAAAAGAAATAGTAGGAAATGAATAAAACCATTCAAGATCTAAAAGTAGAAATAGAATCAATCAAAGAAAACCCAAACTGAGGATAATCTAGAAATGAAAAATCCAGGAATTTGAACATAAATGTCAAAAGCAAACCTCACTAACAGAATCATAAGATGAAAGAAAGAATCTCAGGCACTGAAGACACAATAGATATAAATGAATACTTTGGTCAAAGAATATCATAAATCTAAAGGAAAAAAATCCAGGCACAAAGCAGTCAGGAAATTCAGGACACTGTAAAAAGACCAAATCTATGAATAATAGGAATAGGGAAGGAGCATTAACCAAGATCAAAAGCACAGGTATTATTTTCAAAACAATCATAAAAGAAAATTTCCATAACCTAAGGAAAGAGATGCCTATCAAAGTACAAGAAGCTTAAAAAACACCAAAAAGACTGGGACCAGAGAAGAAATTCCTCTCAGCACATAATAATCAAAACACTAAACACACAGAACAAAGAATATTAAAGATGAAAGGTAAAATGACCAAGTAACAGACCTATCAGAAGAACTCCTGATTTCTCAATGGAATCTCTAAAAGCCACTGGGGCCTGGATAGATGTTCTACAAAGTCTAAGAAACCACAGGTGTCAGCCTAGACTACTATAATCAGCAAAATTTTCAGTCACCATTGATGGAGAAAAAAAGATATTATATGATTAAACCAAATTTAAGCAATATCTATGCACAAATCCATCCCTACAGAAGGAACTAGAAGGAAACTCCAACCTGAAGGGGTTAATCACATCCATGAAAAAAGAAATAAGTAATCCCAGACCAAGAAATCAAAAACTGGGAAACACAGCATGCACACATACCTCCACCATGACTACCAACACCACAATAAATAAATAAATAAATAAATAAATAAATAAATAAATAAATAAATAACAGGAATTAACAAATACTACTCACTGAAATCTCTCAACATCAATTATCTCAAATTCCCAAATAAAAACATATAGACTAATAGAATGGATGCAATGAACAGGATCCATATTTCTGCTGAATTCAAGAAACACCCCTTAACATCAAGGATAGATGTCACCTCCAAGAAAAGAATGGATAAAGATATTCCAAGCAAATGGATCTAAGATAGCTGGTTTAGACAATTTAATCTCTGACAAGAAAAATCTATCAAAAGGACATTGCAATTCTTAACACCTGTGTACCAAACACCACTCATCCAAGTACACAAAAGAACCACTACTAAAGCTTAAATTACAGATTGACCCTCACACACTGGTATGATAACGAGAGGCTTCAATACCTTACTTTTGCCAATACACAGAACACCCACACAAATCTAAACAGAAATGCTGGAGTTAACTGATGTCATAAAATAAATGGACCTAACAGATATTTACAGAACATTTCACCCAAACACAAAAGAAGAATATACCTTTTTCTCAGCACCTCATGGAACTTTCTTCAAAGTTAGCCACATGTTCAGACATAATGCAAGCCTCAACAAATACAAGAAAATTGAAGTAACTCCCTTCATCCTTTCTAATAACCACAGATTAAAGCTGAATATCAGTAACAACAGAAGCAGGCGACGTCTTACAGACTCACAGAGACTGAACAACTCACAACTGAACAAAAAGTAGGTCAAAAGGAAATGACAGACTTTCTAGAATTGAATGAAAATGAAAACACAACATACCCAAACTTATAGGACATACTGAAGGCTCTTCTAAGAGACGAGTTCCTAGCACTATGTGCCAACATTAAAAAAATCAGAGATTACATACTAGTTAACTTAATAGAACACCTGAAATCTCTAGAACAAAAAAAGAAGAAATCACATTCAAAAGAAGTAGATGGCAAGATATAACTAAACACAAGTCTGAAACCAATAGTGGAGAAACAACAACAAATCAGTACAAAGAATCAATGAAACAGAGGATTGTTTTTTTGAGAAAATCAATAAGATTGACAAATATTTATCCAATTAACTGTTAGATAGAGAAAGAATATCCAAATTAACAAAATTAGAGGTGAAAAGACCAATATAATAAGACATTGAGGAAAACCAGAGAATTATAAGGACATGCTTTAAAAACCCATACCTTAATAACTGCAAAATCTTAAAAAAAAGATTGTTTTCTTGATATATACCACTACCATATATAAATCAGTTATATAAGCAATTTTAAACAGTCCTATAACCCCCTAGTGAAATAGAAGCAATACTTAAAAGTCTACCTACCAAAAAAGAGCCCAGGGCCAGATGGTTTTAGCACATAATTCTACCAGATTTTCAGCAAATAGTTAGTGTCACCACTCCTGAAATGATCCCAGAAAAGAGAATTAGAAATAATATTGCCAAATTTACTTTAAGAGGCCATGATTACCCTGACAACCATGACACATAAAGATCCAATAAAGAAAGAACTACAGACAAATTACCATTATGAACATAGATGTGAAAATTCTCAATAAAGTACTTGCAAGACAAATTCAAGAACACATCAAAAATCATCCACCATAAGTTAGGCTTTATATGAGAGATGCAGGGATAGTTCAACATATATGAATCAAAAAATGCAATTTACCCTATGAACAAACTGAGTACTAGGTTGAATAGATATGGAGAGAATGGACAGCCTTGTCTTGTTTCTGATTTTAGTGGAATTGCTTTGAGTTTCTCTCCACTTAACTTGATGTTGGCTATTGGCTTGCTGTATATTGCCTTTATTATGTCTAGGTGTATGTCTTGTATCCCTAATCTCTCCATGACTTTTGTCATTAAGTTGTGTTGGATTTTGTCAAAGGCTTTTTCAGTACCTAATGAGATGATTATGTTATCTTTTTTCTTTTAGTTTGTTTATATGGTTGACCACTCTCACAGATTTTTCATATGTTGAACCATCCCTGCATCTGATGAAAATAGATGCTAGACCCATAACCAAACATTAGGCAGAACTGAGGAAATCCTGTGAAAGATAGGGAGAAAGAACTATGGGAAACAGAGGGGTCAAGGACACCACAAGAAAACCCACAGAATTAACTAACTTGGGCTCATAAGGGCTCACAAAGACTGAACTACCATCCAGAGATCCTCCATGGGACTGACGTAGTCCCTCTGCACATATGTTTCAGTTGTATAGCTTCTTCTTCTTGTGGGACTCCTAACAGTGGGAGAAGGGGGTGTCTCTGACTCTGTTACCTGCTGTTGGGACCCCCTCCTCCTGCTGGGTTGCCTTGTCCAGCCTTAATAGGCTAGGAAGTGCCTGGGCTTACTGCAATTAATATCAAATTCATTCATTCGTCCAATTTTTGATTAGATACCTGCTAGAGTTTATTTTTGCAAGTCTTTATAGATTCTAGATATTAATCTTGACGAGATTTTTTTCTTTCCTCTTTCTGTAGGCTGTCTTTTCATTCTGTTGATTGTTTCATTTGATGTGCACAGGTTTTAAATTTCATTCTGTTCTTACAACTGCTTCTTGAGTTGCGGAAATCCTTTTCAAATGATCCTTCCCAATGCTTGTGATCTTACTGTTTTACCTGTATATTTCATAGCTATTTCAAACTTTTAGGTCTTAGATTAAAATTTTTGACTAATTTTAAATAAATTTTTACAAGATGGGAGATCTTGACGTTGCCCTGCTATTCTTCTCTTCATCAGTGTAGACGACCAGTGACGCTTGCTACTGTGTTCTTTTACTTTTGATTTGGTTAGGTTTCCATGCATTTTGTTGTTGTCCCTCAAAGTCTCACTTTATTTGATGTCTTTTGCATGTACTTTCCTGTCTTCCTCCTCTGTACTACTTTCTTCTCTGGGTCTCTAATTGATTGTCTTCATGTGTCTGCTTGCTGATTCTGTCTTCAGAGTCTATGATTTTTTTTACAAGCTAACCTTTGGGTTCTTTATAGAGCCAGCTCTTCACGCACTTCATTACCTTTGCATTTGTTACTGAGAAATTATGACCTTTTGAAAGAGCTATATTGCCTTGCTGTTTCATGTCTCTCCTCTGTGTTGCAATGTGCACATCTGTTGACTCAAAGTATCTCTCTGGTTTTACTTGGAAATCTGGGTAAGCAGTTATGACTGAAATGCTCAGTGCCCAGTACCACTGGGAAAGAGAAAATAAGCCGCCATCATAAGGACAAGACTGAACCAAAACACATATAGAAAAATCAATTGACTCTTAACTATTATTCAGCATTGACCTTAAAAAAGACAATAACAAAAATAATAAAGTAAGTTACAAAGTTAAAAATCATTTAGGAGAAAAATAACTATTGAAAGCCAAGCAGTGGTGGCGCACGTCTTTAATCCCAGCATTTGGGAGGCAGAGGCAGGCAGATCTCCGTGAGTTCAAAGCCAACCTGGTCTATAGAGCGAGTGTCAGGTCAGGCTAAAGCTACAGAGAAACCCTGTCTTGATAGAACAAAAACAAACAAACAAAACTAAATATTGAATGAGATAAAGATAGGAAGCAGTAATGGGAAAACAGTAATAATCTTGGCTAAATAAAAGAACAAATGAGGTGAAGGCAGAAAAGAAGTTTAGGAGAGAAAATAACAAGACTAAAGTTAAACAATAACAAAAATGTGTTAGCAAAGTTACATAAGCATAACAAGAGAAATAAAGAATAGAAATCTTGAGTCCATTTTGAAAATTAAACAGTAAAAATATAATAAAAAGACAAAAGAAAACTAAATAGAGAAATGGGGAGGAAAGGCACAAAACCAATGTATTGAGCACATTCTTTTTCTACTCTGCAATAGTGGAACCTGCCAAGTAGGAGGGGTGGTCAGCAAGTTGGAGACTTGTTTTGTCCTGGTGATGAGCCAAGGGTGGTCAAGAGTCAGTCTGTCCACAGTGCTGCAATCAGCACTGGGGCCTCCCTACATTTTGCGCATGTCTGACTTTCTACTCTAGTTTTCTAGCTTGTGGGCTAAGCCAGCTCTAACTCATTCCACAGACTGGACAGTTTGTATTCCTTTCTGTTGTTACTGTCTAAGGAAAGAGCTGTCTCTTAAGTGTACTGGAGAAGATGAGCTATTACTGGGCAACCTGACTCGGTGCTCTTTGGTTCTATTAAATATGTGGGGAGTCCATAGGATCTGAGTTCCAGAGACCCAAGTCCCTCCCTCGCATTGTAGAATACCAAGACGCAAAGAAGTAGCCATGTTATAGATGGAGGAAAGAGATCTCCAGCACCATCCCCTAATGAGGAGCAGTTGATAGCTTCTAGGAGAGGAAAGAATCATTCTTTTTTAAAATATGCAACCACTAGTATATTTCCTCCACACTAACGGTTGTCGCCATGTTCATCACTTTTGGGCGGCAGTAACTGAACTTAATGGGTTCTAGGCACACGAAGTTGGGAAGGGTCATGTTTGGGGGTTGCTTGGGACAAATTTGAAGGAGAGATGGGTATGATTATGTTTCGTTGTATGTATATGAAATTATCATGAATAATGAAACATATCATTTTTAGAGCAGTAAGTAGACACGGAATTTAATTCCCAGTGTTCCTCTGGCTCAGGGCTTTCATTGTCTGCAATTAAAGCCACCCCTCACCAAAGAATTCAGGCTTCCAAACACTTCCTCCAGTGTGAAGCACACTGCCACAAGGCCTTCTCTGTGCATCCTTTCTCCAATGCCTCATTTTCTCTTAGCTGGCAATGTGACTCGTGAGCCCCTGTTCTCAGGTCTCAAGCCCTGTGTCCACTAACAGAATGGCACCTGTGTCACCCAGTCCCTGGTACGGAGCAGGCCCAAATGGACCTCTCCAGTGCTGACGTTTCCCGCAGAAGTGGCTCTCAAAATAAATCTCGAAAAGGGAGTTAAGGTTCGGCAGAACTGAAGTCTCTTTTTAATGCAAGACCACTTACTACTAACCTGAGGAAGTTCCCAGCTGGGTTCCTCTACCACAAAGCCAGGGGAACTGGTTCCTCCGAGTTTTTGTTGTTTATTCATTTTTTTTAATACTCTTTAGACTTTCTGTTTCTCTGGACTTTTCAACCCATTCTCACTAGTGATTTCAGATGCTCTTTCTTTCTTCCAGTTCAGTTTTTATTTCCTGGACTTCTCAGCCATGGGGTCACCTGAAGAATATCTCTCACCTGCTACTTTGGGAAAACTCTGATGTCGTCTCTACCGTTCTCCATCTTAACACACTAGAAAAGCTACCCCAATATAATCGGGGGAAAAAAGGATATTTGACAAAGTTAACACGTTAGTTTCTAAAAATAATTTACATTATTGATTCAAGGGAATTCATTGAATCTAAACGTGATAATCTTTGATAATTGTAGAATAAGGACCTCAAAAATATTATACTATTATAGTTGGAGTTCAAGTATTTTAAATGAAGGTCCGAAAATAACTGCCATCTAGTTAATGCTTTTTAAATAACAAGTAAATAAATAGAAAAATTCTAGAGCTCTCTTGTTGCTGGAATTCCCTGGTAAACAGCAACAAAATTTGAGATCTTTGAACTACTTGCTATTCTTGCTTCATTTGGGCATTACATAGAGGGCTTGGCAACTTCAGAGAGAAAAGGGAAAACCAAAAGCAAAACTTGAGAAGTGGGGATGAGAGGATGGTGCTTTGCATGCTCAAACTGTTCACACAGAATCGTCTATTAAATGTCCGAGTTAATACTGCACAGTGAGGAACAAACTCATGTTTAAGAACCGTTCTTCTATATGAATACTGACTTAAGATGAATTGGAGTGAAATCCCATTTATTTGTGAAATATTGAGAAATTAATGTGAAAATTGAGGAAAAAAATTTAAAAATGGACATTGAGAGCACATGGAAGGACAATCGTTAGAACGGAATTCTTCAATAGCACTAAGTAGTTTGTTTTTCTGTCTCTTAAGTACATCAATTCTATAAAGCAGAAATACAGTTCGAATTCAAGAGCAAATGCCAAAAGGGGAAAATGAATTAAACTTGCTTTGCTTTTTCACAAATCAGTCAGGAGTATGGATTTTTAAAAAGCAAACAAGAACATGTGTAGAAATAGTCAACTATGAAATATCTAACCTCCTTACCACTAAAAAAAAAAAAAAGAAAAATTAAGCTAAACTTAAGCCTCCTTTTCCCTTTTCTTGGTCAAACAAATAACCCTGTTCACTTATTTATTATATTCAAATTTAACTTTCTTTGAAATAACTTGATATCAAGCTCTAAAATAGTTAAACATTTCAACACATTATTTGATCCAAGTATAGAATACAGTCCTTAAAAAGAACCAGTATTAGGTTCAAATCTTGATTTCCTCTTGTTCTAGATTTTTGGCCCTGGGAATGTTGAATAGGAAATTAACACCTGTGCTCCACAGGTATTTTGCAAAATACATAGACTTAGGAAAAGCTTAGCTCACGGTCAGTCACATAGAAGTGCCTGATCAATGTTCGCCATCATGATCAATTAGGCATTAAAGGTCTTTCTTTGGGTGATCATGCAGGGACGTGCTAAAAAACGAATTTGAATAATCATCAATTTTTTCTATAATAGTCTAGATTTCTGAATTTAGGAACATGGGCAAACAAATATACTAAGCTATTTTATAATCATTAAAATGAGAAGGAATTGCCAACAAAATTTTTACTGTTAGATTCACTCAAAACATTAGTTTTTGGTCTAAATTGTAAATTTTAGTGTGCTTTTCAAAAGATACACTCATGTGCTATACTTACACATGGTGTTTGTAGGTGCATTGTAAACACAGAAGTTAAAGTCTGAGGTGGTCTAAAGTAGGAGTTGTTAAATGATTGATATCCTTGTTGATTTTGAACTGTTAAGATGACATTTTCATCATAATTTGTTTTTATCACAATTATAAAATATGAAAAGTTGAATAAATATGAAAATGACAGACACGTGCAAAGCTTTTATTCCCAAAATGAATGCTGTCAATAACCACAAGCATAAAAGTCTTTTTTTTTCCTGTTACATTTCTTTGTATCTGGCAGCGTGAATATTTTATCTGATTCCGGTTCCTCGCTTATTTTTCTTTCATAGTATCACCTTACATAGATAAACTTTCTGCTTGTTCTGGTGATACCAGATACAGACAGGGAGCCATTAGGCAACTGACGGTGAAGATACTGTATCCTTGACTTAACATTTACTCCCCTGACAGAATTATTCATGAGATGTAGGAGAGAGGATCAACTTAGATGGATTAATATTACCAAGATAAGGTCTCTAATATGTCAAATTCTTTCTCAGTCATGTGAACTTATTTCAATGTTCCCTACTTGTATTTTAACAGTCAATAATAAATACATAAAAGAGAGACCATTGAATAGAGCAACATTTAAAACCCATAAAGCCTTTCAAAAAAAAGTGCTTTGAAGTCTGTTTTTGCAAAGCTGAGCCAGAGTAGCATTCAATTTAGCCACTCAGAAAGTAAGCATCTAACGGCAATTGTTTCAGATATTGGAAAGGTGATTTTCACCATTTAAAGAAGGCATAATAATGATGGTGTTTTTGGCACAGTAACTTTGCAGTTAGGAAAAATGAATCTCGATGTAAGTATTATTTCTGATACATGTAGTCTGCATTCCACATTTGGAATTTTATAATATAATCAGTCTTCTGTCTCTTTTCTTTTTTTATATTTATTTATTTATTTATTATGTATACAATATTCTGTCTGTGTGTACATCTTCAGGCGAGAAGAGGGCACCAGACCTCATTACAGATGGTTGTGAGCCACCATGTGATCGCTGGGAATTGAACTCAAGACCTTTGGAAGAGCAAGCAATGCTCTTAACCACTGAGCCATCTTTCCAGCCCTTCTGTTTCTTTTCTTTTTTCTTTTCTTTTCTTTTTTAAATAGAAAGACATAAGATTTGACTGTGGATTTCTGTAAACTGTTGTCACTTTCCTGTAATAATTAAACAATGGTTGTAAGATAGAGGTACAAGCAGAACGGTTAATGATTTAACATATAAACCGAGGGATTATGATTGTGTAATTGGTAAACCCTCATTGTTGGCAATTTTATTACCATGTCAAGGCTGCATCTGGCCTTTCCGTTGAACCGGATAGAACTTCATATAGTCTAAGCTTAGTTGGTTGGTTCTACCAGGAGAAACTGAAGAACCCAGTTGCGCCTTGGTTCAAACCCCAAGCTGAACTATTTTTCAAACCGTTTGGAGTCAGGAAAACTTTAGAAAAAGATATCTTTGCCTAGTACATTTGCCCTTAATTTTTAAACCCATGAGTATTTTAAGAGAAATTTAATCCATATGTTTCTCATTCATCTACACTTAAATCATCAAAATGTTGTTTTGTAATAGGTATTTGATGTCCAAGGTTTCTTGAGCTCTGTGAACCCTCTTAGAAACAAAATGTGTGTTTTGCCAAAGGTTTGAGTCTTGGTCGAAATGCCAAACTGGTGAGTTTCGCAGAGAAAGCTTCCTCATTCAACTCACCATTGAACAAAATCAAACCTCGGACTAAGCTGCAGTTGCTCAGTCTGCCATGGCATCCCTGTACTCTTTAATATGTAGTAGCAATGTGTGTGTCAGGCTTTCAGTCTTGCATATGATTATAGAATGTATCCTACTAGATAAATCTGCAAAGCCTCTATAACCTTGGGTATTGTCCATATGTTACTTGCTCTTATTTTCATATATTTAACAAAGCAAAGTTAAAATTCCTACTTTTGAAAATTAAGGCAGAGGGAGAGAGAGAAGGTGACTAACATATTAAAAGGATTATTTGCAAAAGATATATTATCACCCTAAATTTTATTTTCTATCAATATAACAAATATATTCATAAGTGGCCATTGTTATTTGAAGAGTCCGCTATCATTTTTATTTACAAAGAAATGAATACCAGCAACACTGGCAAAGTATAAAGTGTTAGAATTCAACAAAAAGATATTTTTAAAGTTATTTTATCTCTGAAATTACAAATAAGAATTTATCTTACTTTCAAAAATACAATGTTTTAAAATAATTTAATATTCAATTGTAACATTGATTTCTGTGTTAAATGACATTGAAATAAAACTACATCTTAAAATAACTAAGGGGGGGATTTTCCTCCAGTTATTTGTTAATTTTTTTAAGTACTTAGAAGGACTTGAAGTGTTACCCGAATTTTAAATGTTTGGTTTAGGAACATCCTACATCTCGCGCTTGTACACATTGCAAGGGAAATCAAGGCCACTCAATTTGTGGTGTCAGGGTGTGGGCCTTCTACATTTTCCTTCTTTCTTTGGCTGAACTTTTTGATAAATATGAGATACTAGAGATTGTGAAACCTGAGTGGATTTTATCTTTGCTTTTTGCGTTTTCAATACCTTTATAACCTAGACTCTCAAGAAGCTGAACGGATGCTTTTAAGATTTCTGGCAGTCTTAAGTGTTCGAATTTTATGATTTTCGTTTAATTTCTTATGTAACCTACAGCAGTCTACTTTTTGTGAGACTGTTTTTGCAAATGACTTAAGGGCAGATGTTTTGACAAATAAAAACCAGGCTTATTATTCAGTCCCTAAGTGAATAATAATTACAATGCTGATTATCTTTTGTTGGACTTGCTTAATAAAGCCCTAAGTAGTTTGGTAGGATTTATAGCTTCCAGGATTTGAACAAGAGGTCATGGGGGTCTTCATTTTCTGCCAGCTGACCTTGTGTTTGAGTTTAAATTAACGCAGTTTGTGCTGTCTTTATATCTGCTCTCAGAAGGCAGGTCTGCTCAGGATGTAACAGAGACCTCCATAGCTGTCTAATCCAATTATATTCATTCTTATACAAATTTACTTAAATAGCTAAGTGATTCAAAGACAATATAACAGTATTCATTAATCAATGCATATAAAGCCAAGCCAATGACAGAAAATTTGAGCCAACTGCATGCTTTAACAAATATTGGATGACTTTTTGCAAATTATTAATACTACTTGGTAAGACAAGAAGCATTTCCTTTTCTAAACATTTATTTTTCAGAGTGCTGAATAAAGTTACTTATTTTTAAAAAGAATTTTTAAGTAAGTGTAACTTTAAAATATCATCAAATCTGATGACTTATAAGCTGAAACTAAAATATGAAAATATTGAACACATTGTTTTTATGTATGGCTACCTACTTAGGGATAGGTAAAGGACATAATTTAATCATTGCTTTAGTCTTTGTCTTTTGTAATTGGATCAGAGATTAGTCTACCAACATCTTGAGTATATACCATATTGCTGGTTTTACAGGGATAAAGGGATCATTATACTTTCCCTATACAGGCAACTGGGCTATTATTATTTTCTCGGCATTAACTATTTACATACATATTAATTATAGTGTTCCTTGTTACATTTTGACACTTGATGCCTCCCTAAATGTGTTTATAAGTATCTCTCTCTTTTATATACTTATTTATTTTGGAAGTAAAAGCTATGTTTTGTCTTGTTTCTAACTTTAAAAAGGCTAAAAATCTTTCTTTCCTATATAATGCCACCTCCCAGTGAGCGCAATGTCCGCATGAACATCTTTGTCAACTTTTTCTTTAAAAGTACACTCCTCGTTGACAGCTACCTCTTGTTAGCATTGTCACCAGAGTCAAGTATCAGCTGATGCCAAGCCCCATGCATCTATCCTGTCAATCTAGAAATGAGGTATCAGCAGGCTTCTAATGATTATCTAAAACAAACTATGCTAATTTTAAGTTCTTTTTTTTTCTGAGCTATGCAAAAACTTACTGTTACTAATTCCTGGTTTCTAGACAATATAAACTTAAGGAAACTCTTCCCATCTACATCTCTCATTTGATTATAAACATACTGAGCTGAATAGTTTCTAAAACTAATTTGAAAGGAATTAAGCCTTTTAAGATTAGTAACTAGAGAGGAGGAAGGCTGTATTTTAGAAGGTGAGACTAGCTATAGCATGGTGTCAATACTCTGAATATTTATTAAAATGCATATTTAAATGAGGGAGAAGATCTATTTAAATAGTAACATTATATAATTCTGCTGAACTATGGGTGACTTACTATCCTGTATTAGCCTACTTTTTGCCTTTTCAGTTATTCATTTCACCTCATTTTATAACCTATTATTGGTACTTTTAATATGAATGTATGCAATAGATATACACTGTATATGTGACTTGAAGAAAAAACTTTAATATTTGTCTGTATTTTCCTCTCCCTTTTGGGGCACTAAAGATTGAATTCTAGGATTCAATGATAAGCAAACGTTGTAGCACTAATCTAAACCTCCAGCTCAGACACTTAGTGGATTTCAAATTAACCGATATGAAATGGAATTAATAACACCCAACTAACTAGACTTCAAAGCCTGTGGTATGTTCTAATAAGCAGTTTTTAAATTAAATATACTTAAATATATTTAACACTGTATAACTTTTTAAATATACTTAAAATAATTTTATTTTGATTTAAAAGTTACATATGTTAACAACTCAGAAGGGATTAATGACTTTAAGTACAATTGTCCAAATATTTAATGTCTGTTGTATGCATGTATAGCTAATAGATGAGACTAAGAAAGATAGCTATATGTAGTTAAACTATCTTTTAGTTGCTTATAATCTAGCCCAGAAAAGAAGCTACTAGTCAAGAAGATTTAAACAATAATAAAATAGTCATTATAAGAGATGTTTGCTGAATAAAGAATTTGTGTTTATTAAATAGCAAATAAGTGGTATAATCGGTATATAAATAGATTTCAGAGCCAGGAGTTGTCCCTAATAGCAGATTCTGTGTCTCATATCTGGTAGTCAAGTTAAACTAATGCATAATGTTCAAAATAGTACAAGAAAATAGATAGGAGAGGAGGTACTATTTTAGGATAAGTACTATAAATGATTGAGCACAGAAAGTTTGAGCCATCATCACGCAGATAATAAATGATGCTTCTTATAGCAAAGGCCACAGACTTATGGCCTATTGGGCAAATCAAGGCCACACGCATGTTTTCTTTGGCCCTTGGCAGAATTTTACATAATACATATGACAGCTTTTAGAAAGTGAATGATTTCATAATTAAAAAAAAATTCTTGGGTTTCTGGTTTCTCTTGAAAATCCCTGTAGATCTGCTATAATGGAGCCTGCATTTCCTTAACGCAAATCTGTTGAGGCTGAACAGTTGCTGCCGCTTCCTTTAAACTTGACCTCAATCACTAAGGTCTCTGCCAACTCCCTCCTGCTTTCAGATGTACTTAGAGCCAGTGCATGCACTGGGTATGACCTTGCATTTCGGCATTTAGAATCCTGCGAGTCCTGAGGAAAAGTTTCTCTGCTCCAAAATCTGCCAGGGGAGGAGACAGAGACCCAAGACAAAGACATCTGGGTAGACTGAGAGATGAATGTTCAGAGAAGACTTTGCTTTGGAGGGAAATTAAAAATAGTAAAGACAGTTTGTTACCCTTGTCTCCTCCTTTTTGGAGCAGATCAGTGAGACTTCTTGCTGATTTTTCTGAGCACTTCAAGTTTTAAAGGGCCAAATACATGCTTCAGTGGAACGATCCGCCAGTCCAACGTGTATCTCCTGGAGAGGCCGGGTCAGAAAGACTGCAAATTAAAGCTCGGTCTGGGCTATAGAACACCTGCAATGCCAACTTGGGCAACTTTGCAAGACCCTGTCTCAAATTAAAAGGTCATGAATGTAATTGAATAGTAGAGTATTTATCTACCAAGCATGAGGCCTTGTTTTCAAACTGCAGTACCACAAAATAAAGGAATGAATGAAAATAAATAAACAAAATCTGACTGCATTAATATGTGACTCAACAGAACATAAACAGTAAGTCAGATAGGAGCTAGAGTTCCTTCTTTTTCACACCTTAGGATCATGGGAGGAATCCTGCAGCTCAAACTATGTTGAATAACCCTACTTTTCTTCATAATGCTTGTCAACATCTTTACATGTTTGTTCAAAGTACTTAGATCTAGCTAAATACATTACCGGCAATGGAAATTAAACCACCTCTCCCCACAAAAGTGAAAAAAGCAAAAAGTGAGTTAACTAAAGGGTGCTTAAATGACTGAAAAGACAAGAATGCTCTATGGTACTTTCAGTATATGCCACAGTAGCCTAGTGCTCCCCTGCCAAAGATCCAATGGCAGAAGGGGGTCCACAAGTGAGACAGAGAACAGCCATAGAAGCAGAAGGACAATTTCAAGTACAGAATCTACCTTTTATGCAGCTGTTACCAGGTATATGAGTTGGAGTCTGGAAGAGAGTCAGGTGCACTAAAAACTTCGTGACTAGACAAGTGGACTACAGACCGTTTGCTGGCTTCAGTTAGTGTGGAGGAGAAAAGCTTTGTTCCTGACTTAGCCATTTATGTGACCCAGTGAAACCCTCACTAGCCATATGGATGAATATTATTGCCTCTATCTGGTTCATCCAAGTCTTCAGCCATGGGTGGCAATGTTTTCCATCTCAAACCATTATTACTTGTCAGAATGCAAGGATTTTCTAGTTAATTTCTTAAGTCTTTAGTCCACAATTTGGCCTCCATAACACGTTTGAATTCATGTGGGTGGCATTCTGTGTCTGTAGGGTGCCTAACTCATAATGGAAGGACCCAGGTGCTATTGTTCATATACAGTTCTATTAAAACCCAATAACTGAAATTAGGAAGAAATTATACACTCTTACATACACACTTACGGTATTACAGGGTGATTTCGTTTTCTTAGCTTTCAAAAGACTACAGTGTTTTGTTCTCATTTTAAATGGAAAGAAACTGAGAGGGGAGAATATTAGTAGCTAATTGAAGAAAAATATTTGGAATAAATTGGCGAGGCCCAAGACAAAACCCACGACTCCTCCCAGAATTCTAGCCTTCCTTGTCTTCTACTTTGAACAACATAAAAAAAAAAACACAAACGTAAACAATTTCCAAAAACCTACTTCAGCAAAAGACATTTCAGGTGTGTCCTTGGCACAGATCTTACTCTGAGAGCATAAACAACAAACGCCCAATTCGCCTGTGAAAATCTGTAGCTCTCATTGGTGAAAGCACCAACACTGACTAGGATGCCTTTTATTCTTTATGCACGGGTTTTTGTGGGAACTATCTTACGTGTAAATGATTCTAGACTGTAAATGACTTAATCCTCCTTCGCACAAGTCCTGTTCTCTGTAAAACAATTATTGAGACATTGTCAGGCAGTGTCTACCTTTGTGGCAAACGCTTGGTTAGCTCTGTTCACTTCTCACCTGGAAAGAGAGAAGTTGTATTCACAAGAAGCGCTCCACCCCCTATCATGAGAGGATTCTGACATCATCAAGAGGTTACCTGTTAGTAAGCATATTGTTCCTTTTCTCTTTTCTTCAACAAATTTGGTATGAAGCATATTCTTCCCTATCTTAGCCAAGTTAAGAGCAAAAGATCCTGAAAGTGTTGTGATCTCTTACTTCTGTCATTACAAATACAGCACAGACCTACCAATCTTTGCCAACTATGTGATAAGCAGTTAGGATGTCTAGGAGGCCAGCACACTTCCAAATATTTCCTTCACTATGTTTACCACAACCTCAGAGCAATGTATTGTAAATATGAGTACTCTGGACATCTGAATTACTCCTAACATGCTATCATTAGACTATTAGACGTTTATTTTTCTTAGAAACATATGTTTGGGACTTTTTAAATATTAAATATAATTCTATCAGAGAATAATTGCCATTGTTTCACACCTACTGATTTTATTTCTTTTAAATTAACTTGTTATATATGCATTACTTTATCGTCCTTGTAAGGAATCTAAATATTTGTTACATTAGTGAGTACCATCAAAAGGCTAGCCAGGCCAAATTAATTTTCAATGGTGACTTGCAAACAGGTTTTGACTTTTACATGAAAATACATTGTTTATACTATTATGATCTTTTCGCTTTAGACAAATATTAATGTTGCTATACTTAAATTATTCTTTCAGATCTAATTTAAATTATTTCACTTTTTAAATAATTCCTAATTAAAGCATGAGCACACCAGAAGTCGTTTCAATTCACTAAAATAAATAAATCTTACTTTGTGTTTCCCGATTAACTTGGTTGTGCTTGCTGACTTTAATCAAGCAGAGTGCTATCCACGTCAGGCTTCCTTAGCACGTTTCTGAAGTCAGAGGCTGCCCTGCCTTCTGCTGCTGCTCCTGCACAGCTCCTGCGACTCCTGGAATGTTTTTGTTATCCTCGACCGCAGACAACAGCTGTACTTTCTCACAGGACTTATTAGCAGCTGTGAAATGCTACTGTCCTAAGTAGCAACATTTGTTGGTGCCTGTTGATGTGTGATGGCTAACACGATGAAATGGCACTGTCGGCTTCAGTCGCATTTACTGGAGCTCACTTTTTGTGAGGTACAGACTTCACCACACTCACGACACTGAGTCTAAGGGAGGTGAAGGGCCAAATAGGGTGAGTTATTTTACCAGTAAGGCAGTGAAGGGAAGTTAAGGCTATATAAACAGACATGAAGGTATGAATTATGACCAATTAAAATGTGAAATAAATCCAGGGATGTTATCAGACTCCCACTTGGATCCCAGGGAATGTGGTGAGCCAAGGCATCTGGCAGCCTGGGGTGCCAGTCCTGAGGAGGTGGCACAGGAAGTGTCAAAATTAAACAGGTGCATGTGCTTTTCAATATACCCAGGAGACATATATTGCTGAACATCTGTAGAAAGATGGAATATGCATTCCACTAAGCCATGTTATAGGTGTAAAGCTATCACATGGGTAGTAGAAATACTAGTGCAGTATCTCAAATCTGAAGGAGATTGAGACATGAAACAATAACACTGAAAAATAATCAAAGTCCACAGGTAACATCAAACTCAATGATGAAAGACTAAAAGCTTTTGGTCTAAGAACATGAACAAGGAGTAGAAGCCCACTTTTCATCACCTCTTAGCATAGTGAGTGCTAAAAGTTCTACAGAAAGTAATTAGACAGAGAGAGAAAGAGAGAGAGAGAGAGAGAGAGAGAGAGAGAGAGAGAGAGAAAGAAAGAGAGAGACAGAGAGAGAACACATATAAAGGAGATTGTGAGAAAGAAAAGTAGAAAACAGTAGTTTTAGCACAGAGAAGGAAAAAGAAGGCACCCAGATTGGAAAGGTTAGAATTTTGTCTCTTCATAGTGTGTTCACAAATATAAAATCAACACCAAAAAATCATCAGAATTTTCTAGGAACGGAAATGAAAAACTGTATATTTGTCTACAAAATAAAGCAAGCGAGGTATTAAAATAGCAAGATCAGACCAGATCAGACTGATATTATATCTTGTTCTACTTCTTTATTAACAAAAATCAGACTAGCTGCTCCTCTCTGCTATTTTATGTTGTGCTCTCAAGTTCTGTTTGTAGCGAGAAAAACTGTTCTTCGACAATGGAAAATGAAACCCCTGGTACAAATGGCATTTTAAATTAATAGATTATTTGCACAGTACACATGATGAATGACTCTGATTTTATAGAAAAGAGACAGAGTGAAGGGAGTGACAACCTTGATTCCTCAAATCAGTAACAGCGGTCCTCAAAAAGAAGGGTCAGAGAAAATGTAATCTAAGGAAACAGGCTACCGGTTTCACAGGCTTGACACCATGTGGCTCTGTTTTATATTGCCTTCAGAAGGACAAGCAGAAGTGAGCAGAGGAAGTGGTGACAGCTACAGGGGTATGAGCTGCAGGGCGAGTTAGCAGGATCATGCTCATGAGCCTCACTGTCAGCAGATGAGTCTGTAGAGACATCTTGACACTCCTCCCAGCCACAGGAAATGAGACCTCAAACCTGCAGAGCTGCTCCTTGGCAATCAAAAAAGGGAAGAAATGCCCGAAAAGGGCAGAATTGACTTTGAGGAAGCCCGGGACAGGAGAGAGTACAAGTGGAATGCAATGGAAGCAACACCAGAGTTAAGAGGGAAGAGAGGGATTCTGATAGGTAAGCTTCTGTTCTGAAAAGCGGGGAGAATAAAAAGCAGCTCATAGAGGCATCACCACGCTGCTTCAGAGTTTTCAACTTGAGGGTACTATTCAAAACAATTCCTGGAAAAGATAGCTAACAGGAAGTTGAAGGCACTGCCCTGCATGATCTTTCATGAGGAAGAAAATGAGTGTGTTTTATAGATATAACTTTGAAATCACTTATTCATCCAAATTTATAGAATTGCCATATATTCTTTGAGAAGCTAGAAGGAAATGTTCATCCTGGAGTAGGGACAACAGGTTCCGAAACTATTACAAGCAGGAGCTGTTTGGTCATATGATGTGGACGACACAAGCACTGAGCGAGCATGTCATTCAACCTGGGATATGTAAGAAGACATATCCGAGAGGAATCCACAACTGTGAGGGATCTTCTAGAAAAAGAGCTGGGTAAAAAGGAGAAGGCAAGAAAATCCCAGGTTAAAGGCAGCATGGAAAATGATGCAAGTGTGAAAGGGGGCATATTGCGCATGACCTGGTATTCCTGGACCAGAGTTGTGTGTGTATGGACGGATAGAGAGTTGTTCTCATTGTTGGTCAGGGATGAGACGATATGAGAATGCATATGAGCAATATACGCGTAAGTGTAATATAAAAATGACAAATAGGTCCTACAAGATGGCTCAGCATGTGTGTCACCAGGGAAACTTGATTCCCTTTTAGATTCTTAGTTTCATTAATAAACAGAATTTCAAAAGTTTCTCAAAGGAAGCTTAGGAACAATTTTAATAGAATTTGAAAGGGAGAACACAGTGTAGGCAAGATGTAAATCTTAGATAAGAAAAGAGAAAGTCATACCTTTTTGAGTTAACCTTAGAGAGGGCTGGCATGTTCAGTAGAGGAAATTAGCAAACACGCATGGAGGAAGGGAGGAGAACCTTCAGAGAAATGATATTAGAGAAATCCGGCTTAGGTCTTTTGCCAGCATCCAAAGAGAGACAGAGATAGAGATGATATGGGATGGGTAAGAGAAGGATAAAAAGAGAAAGAAGAAAAAGGAGGAAGAGGATGAAGGTAAGTAGGAGGAAGAAGGGGAGGAGGAGGAAGAAGGGGAGGAGGAGGAAGAAGGGGAGGAGGAGGAAGAAGAAGAGGGGGAGGCTTTTCTGAGTCAGAACTCAGAAAAGGGGACAGACTTCATGGCAAGACTCTGTAAGTGTCAGTGTTGGGGAAGATGTTACTGGGAAGAGTAAGTAAATTATTTCATTAAGGGAATAATTATTCCTCCTATCCTTTAGCATAGCTGGGATAAACCAAACTCACTACAGTGTTGTTCGTAATGGGGCTTTGGGGGCAGTGGACTCTTGGCCAGGAGATTGTCAGCCTCAGCTAAATACGTATTAAGGATGAACACAAAAGTATGCAGGCTTTAATATTTGGAAAAGACCAGGTCATGTCTCCACCTGAAGGCAGCAGTATTCCATTCTTTTGACCAGGAGGCATACTGAATGGCATTTATGGATTTTTTTTTTTAATTCTAGTCCTACCAGGGAACTCAGAGGTGGTATCCAAATTGGATATCAAGGGAGACATTCATCCTCAGTGGCCTCCAAGGTCTCTCCCTGTCTAATTACCTAAGACAAGTGCTTGCCATGCAAGCCTGAAAGCCTAAATTCAATCCCCACGGGGAAAGAAGAGAAGCAGTTCACCTAAATTATCCTTTGACATTCACACAATATGTGTACCACACACACACACCACCACTGCCACCGCCACTGCCATCACCACCATAACACACATACACAGTAATAAACTATTTGTTTTTAAGGATAAATAGTAATGTATAATGAAAAGGAAAGTATAGTTGATAAAAGTTAGGTTTATGTTAAGGTCGTCAGGATTTGGTAATTCCATGTGGATGTAAAGAGAAGAAAGCCAAGGAGGCCTCCTCTTTCAACTTGGAGCCTGAGCATGAATAGATTACAAGTGTCTTAAGTCAGACCACAAAAAAATAAAAAAAAATAAAAATAAAAACCACAAGACTGGGAGGGGGAGATGAAACTGGAGAGAGAAGAAGGGGAACTCTCAGTAGCTCATATAGTAACTACCATTTTATTCTGACTAGGCAGGCATAGTGTCACCAGTTTAGAAAACCGGGAAGTTTACTTGCAGAGGATGTGCGAAGGACCTAAGAACAGACCTGAAAAACTGTTTGAAAATACATTATTTTTAAAATGATTTACCCCAGACAAGAAGCAAAAATCTACTCTTAAGGATCCTAACAGAATAAGGAAAATACTGAAACAGTTGGAAGGGACATCCTGAAAGACACAGAACAAGAAATCCCGCAAGTGCTGCAATCCGACGACTTCTGAGGGACTATTTTCGGGATTGGTGTAAGGGCCAAGGAGGCCACCAGACTACATTCCACTCTTATCTGTGAGTCTCTAGGAAGCAAGACTTCTACTCCTATTTTTACACATGTCCACCTCCAACAAACACAGCACAGTCTCTTCCAAGTCTACCCACTAATTATTCAGAAATTAGGATTTTTCATGTGGCTATAGTGCTAGTAAATAAGGCATAGCTGATCCCATCACAGTCATAAATAGTGGGAACCAAAACTGAGTGACAGCCAGACTTTCCCTGTTGAAAACTCCAAATCCCTCTCTCTTATTCTGCTATGAATTTAAAGATAATTATTTTATTGGAAATCATTAAAATTAGAAAAAAAAACAAATGAGTTGGACTTTCATCTCTGTTTATCTTTGTGTAAAGCCATCATTTTTACAAGACTGCGTGATATGCCCAATTGGGCAAATAGCAGGACATGTCAGTAAAAAACTATTTGGCATAATATCTGTTAGTTCCCTTATTTCCCTGTTCATTTTTTGTCTGACTTACCTGTCCAGTGGCGGAAAAAAATGTTTGTTATGAGTTTCAGTAACTTAATAGCAGTGAGTGTAACAGCTCTCAATGACTCAAAATATGCTGCCATAATGGAATTTTAATGAGTGTACCTGGTAATTTTTTTGTCTGTCTTAGTTTTGATACTATTTTTAAAAGCAGACAGAATAATTTATAGGGAATAAAAATTTATTTTTCCTGGTTTTGGAGCCTGGGAAATCGAAGGGAAAAGTATCAATAGGTTCAATAGCATATCACCTAGAGGGGTTAAATATTCTGTCTTCACATGGTAGAAGGTGGAAGGCAAGAAATAGCATTGTATGGAATTTCTTCTTCATTAACTCCATTCAAGATGGAGGAACCTTCATATCCTAAATGCCTTCTAAGGTCCCCTCTTCTTATTAAGCCCAGATTGACAGTCCTTGAATTTTGTAAGTCACATTTAAATAATAGCACTAATGATATCTCATATCCATTTATCTGTTAAAGCAATTTAATCAAATTGCTAGTTTTAAGTCAATATTGTCTAAGATCATTGTATTGGGTATTTTCTTGCTATTGAGACGCAAATATATGAAACAGAAAAGGAAAAGGACTTTTACTTTGGCTCAGGATCTGGTCTAGTTTGCTTTTCTGTCACCATGGTGAAACACTGACCAAATCCAACTTGGGGAGAAAAGGATTTATGACAGCTGACAGCTTGCAGTCTGGGACTGAGGGAAACCAGGGCAGGAGTTCATGCAGGAAAATGGAGGCAGGAGCTGAAGCCCAGAGACCATAGAGCAATACTGCCTTTTGGGTTACTCTCAAAATCACATTCAGTTACCTTTCTTATAGAGTTCAGGCCCACCAGCCGAGGGATGGTGTGGCCCACATTGGGCTAGCACCCTTAATGTTCGTCTGCAACAAGTAAATACCATCCTCACACACATGCACACCAATCTGATGGAGACATTTTTTCAACTGACGGGTACTTGCCAGGTGTACCAAGCCGACCACTAAGGTTGGCCATCACAGGGGTTCAGTACATCATATAAGAGAATACGTGACTGAGTTTATGCAAGGGAGATATACTGTAGCGAGTGTTCAAACAGCTCAGAAACAGAGAAAGCAGTCCAAAGTCAGATGCAGGCTTAATCCCAGTGAACTATTTCAACCATCCAGTCCCTACCATTTGAAGGCTCTACAAAATAACCTTCAAAGTAACACCAGAAAACCAGAAGCTTCAAGTTCAGTATATGAGTCTAAGGGGGAGTTTTCAGGTTCAATAATCATGTGGATACTGCATTCTACAGCATATCGGGAAACAAAATGGCCTGGACCTATCCTACCTATTGGATGTTAACTCTTTCAGATGTCTATGGAAATACTTAGCACATTTAGCAACTCAGACAGTGAGTAAATTAACTTAAATCCTGGCTTCAGTAGCAAGAAGATGTGGATCATAGCTCAGCAACATGAGTATTTTTGAACAATGTTTTATAAAAGTTTGCATCTCAGAGTGTAAAAACTGAAGCTGGCCACAGTCATTTCTGCCTATAATCCCAGCACTTGAGAGGCTGAGGCTGAAGGATCAGGAGGAGTTCAATGTAAATCCTGAAAGCATAGTAATAGATTCTAAGCAACCTGGGTTATGGAATGGACCTAATCTCAATAACAAAAACACAGAATATCAAAAATGATTTTATATTTAATTAAAGATTCTTCTTGACATAAATGAGTGACGTTCTGATAACCCATCATAAACTGAAAGTAACATGAATTAGTGAGCTAATTGATCACATGTCACAGCTTAGCAACATAATGAAGAACGTGGGTTGTTGACTTCTGAGACGCTGTGGTTTAGCAGGCGCTGCAGCCGCCACTGCTGTCCAACTCCAATAGAAAACATCCTGCTGCCTACCACCAGCCTAGGAAAAGATAAAAATGCAAAAATGGTTTCTATCGCATACACATTCCTTCTATTCTACAGTGAAACCTCCTCACTCAAAGCCCTGGAAACTGGTTACCAACAACTATAAAGCTCTCTCTATAAAACGCCACTGAAACCTTTTGAAGAGTACTGGCGGCCAATACCCAGACCAATAATACACACTATCTCTTCCATAATATTTACAAATTTTAACAGCAAATATGAAAGATGGGCTTAGTGTGAGGTCTTATGTGTTTGTGACAATTTTCCTGCCTCTGGACTGTTTCACTTACGGGTTGAATCCCAGTCTAGTAAAAATAGTGAACTATGTTGCTTCATACTTCCCTTGGAAGGCATAGAAAAAGCCTTTGGAGTTCCCATGGCTCTTGATAAAAGATGATTGACGTGACAGAAAGACAAGATCCTTGGAGTTCACCAAGCAAAAGTCACACTAAACAACATGATTCCCAAGCTAGAGACAGACCAAAGGTCACGGTCTTCCATGAGTCAGAACAGGCCATCTTTTCTTAGTCACAGTCTCTGGAAAGTCTGGCTTAACCTTGATAACCAAAAGTGTTCAGATAATTATGCAGTTATTTAGATATACTGAATGGGGTGCTCATGTAAGATAGCAAAGTTGAAAGCACTGATAAGAAAAAAAAATAAGAACGTTTGAAGTATGCATGAGGTCTTAGGTTAGATTCATAGCATTGAAAGCAGAATACAGAGAATGTTGTGTCATAATTAAGAGCAGGGCCCAGACATTAGGCTAGACACTGGGTTAAAATCCTAGGCTGGAGCTTATCAGCTCAATGTCTCAGTGTCAACATCTTAAAAATGCAGATAATTATTGGTACCTACCTCATAGCGTGCGAATGAAGATTGAGCAATGTGCCCATCATTATGCAAGCCAATGAAAAGTGGAAAGTGTGGAATGTGAGCTACGAATTTGTTAATACATCAATACATTAAGTCGTTAAATTTGGCAAAATTTGAGGTCTATTTCAATGCTTGAAAATAAGCCAAATTCTTTCATTTGTGTGAAAAAATATTTTCCTATACATATAACTACAGCTTCTGAGATAGAGAATTATTGTATAATCCATAAAATCTTTCATTAGCTTTGATTTTTACTTTCACTTAATCTAATAAATTACATTGTTCTCATACATTGGTCTTATTAAATGGAACAAATTAGTACTTGTTTTTAAATATTTTGTTATTTAACTATTGCCATTTCAAGCATATAAGCATGCCACACCATCCATGGCTATCAGTAAAATCATTGCTAAAACTGAAGTATCATATTGTTTTCTATAATACCTGCATTTATTATTTTGCTTAATCAGTCATAAATCATTAAATATATGTGTATTTAAAACTATACAATGACAATACAGTCGAGAGTGTGCTTAATGGACTGAAAATTGATTTCCATAAACATTCTAAATGTTTCATAAAAGAAGACTCAAAATATCCATCTTCATAGCCAATCCTAACACTCTTTTCTACCTTCTCATTCGAACTTATTTGTCCTTGAAATAAACGGACATCGGGTTCAATTGCAAAATCAGAAGTTTGCTTCCCGTCAGACTTCAGGAGCCA
Organism: Bramus lutescens; assembly: GCA_001685075.1. Lineage (NCBI taxonomy): Eukaryota > Metazoa > Chordata > Mammalia > Rodentia > Cricetidae > Bramus > Bramus lutescens. Next base: position 180,571 of record LOEQ01003185.1, on the reverse strand, counting down.
GCACTGTGCAATAAATACAACACAGCATGTTCCCTTCTAGTACTTCATTAACAACATGTTTTGAAGCACAAATTGATGGGACAGGCTAATGTCTGAGAAAAGGGGCTGCCCAAGCGAGTTTGAGTTCCGTGCATCAGGTTTTGTATAGCCAGCAGCTGCTTGGGGGCAACAGCAATACTAAACCATTTGCTGTAAGGAAGGAGGGAATTTTCAGAAATCTTTATTTAGTCACAGAGTTTAGTGAACTTCAGTTCATGTTAAGGTCTCCGAAGAACAGGAAGAGTCCAGATTTCTGCCATCGAGGGTTGGAGAAGCCTGGTGACATTAATAAGATCCAGAAGCCCTGACCAAACAACTGTGGTCTTCCTTATCCACTGCCCCACAGGGTGAGTTTGTTGACGCTTTTCATCTCCTCAGCAGTTCCCTCCTCCTCATCTCTGCTCTGCAGCAGGGAAGGGACAAGGAAAATAAGGGAAGAAGCCTCCCGAAATTACAGTTCTAATTTAGCATTAGCAGGAATTTGTAAACCACCGCTAAGGAGATAAAACTAAGAGCTGTAGCTACAAACAAAACTAACACTAACCTTTGTGGCTGTTTAATGCGACCTTGATTGGAAACACAGAAGCCAGGAGTCTTTACTGGAAAAGCGGGAGCAATAACATATTCCGAGAAAAAGTAATAGTAATAGGGCTTACACACAAAACATGCATTCCAGAAGTAAAAGAGATGCGTTGAGGTATAGAAGTTAAAATTAATACAATATTTTTAAAATGCAAAATTTTGACACTGGCTTGGACTCTTGGGCTGTAATTGTTGAAACTGGGTTATACTGAAGTTACAGAATTAATATGACAATTTCATTACTGAGAAAGTCTAATTTTGTAAGATTATAAATAATTTAGGTTTATTTCCGACTTTTGTCTGTTTCTCTAAATGTAATTTGTTCACTGGAGTTACATGTGTAACCCAATAATCATCCTTATGATACTACGTATTAGACTAGCCTACTTTGAATATTCATTTGTTTCCAAAATATTGTCCCTATATTCAGCATAATTTGTTCCCAAAGAAAGCTCAAAAGTAAATCCCAGAAAAATTTAAAGGTATGGTTTCTACTTCAGTAGCTATGAATGTTGTCCATTGACACAAATATAGAATGTTCAAAGTTCGTTGTCTCTCTAATTACAAGGGACAAAGTCTTCGTACTTGAGAAACACTGCAGTTTATCAATGTCCTAGTGGTTATCAATGTGAGAGCTGAGATAAATTATGCATTTAATTGAGATAATACTAAATTTCATAATATACTCTCCGGTAGCCACCAGGCATATGACAGTAAATTTTCAACCAATTAAAAAGAAACAAGAACTATAGCTCCTCAATTAAGCAGATTGTATGTCAAGCATTCAACACAACAATAAAAAGTAGTTAGAGGCTAGTGTGTTCTGACATATATTCATAAATCATTTCTATCCTGGTAAAAAAAATCTGAGATAGTACTTAGAAGTAAAAACAATTCTGAGAATTATAGTTTTAGAAGAAAATATAATTCCAATAAGAAGAAAAGCATGCTTCTTTTGAAAATTATTTTCAAAGATTTTTCTAAACAATAATAATTTTGGAATGTATATTGCCCATATTTAAATTGAACAACCTATCTTGTATATATAGCTTCCTCATTGCATGTGTAGAATCAAATTTTAAGTGATTAATCAGTTATAGAATGATACATCAGTTAAACATAAAAACACCAAATTTCAAGATTGCAACCAAAAGTATAATTTTTTCAGTCAGATTATTCTAATATACAAATTAGATTAAGCCATATGTTTCATATATATGCATATAAAATTATCATTTATTAATTTAAAATTACTATAACAGAAAAATTGATTATTCACCAATTTGCTTGATTCTTTTATTTCCTAAACTGGCTGCATTAAATCGCATAAAGACTAATTCTTACACTGTTTTTACACACACAAAAAAAAGCCAACATAAACTAGCCAATTTGATTTCTTTCTTAAAATATGCAAGTTTTTATATGATAGATAATTCAACATCAATAGAGCTCCATCTGTGGAACCCTGAGAGTTTCATGTCAAAGATGTCAAGTTTTAACTCTTAAAAACTATTGTATCTGATGTCTCTCCTAAGTCAATGATGCATTCAAAAAGCTATATGTAAAAGTATTTGCATGCATGTAAATATAATCAGAACTTTCACAGATATTGTCCAAAGGGAACAGCTTCTTTGAACATTGCTGGCAGTAGTTACAGCAATGGTCAGTGTAAATGCATGAGGGCCTGCTCGGATGCTTGTACCTCAGCCCCTTTGTCCCATTAGTGAAAAGAGACAGATTGCTTAGTGCTTTCAGATGTAAGACTTTAATGGACTAGGATGGGTTTCCTTATTATGATACTGATCTATCTACTTCATTTACTTTGTAATTAAAAATTTATTATTCTTTTGTTTTTGTAAACATTTTGTGATGTTTCTTCCTTTTTAAAAGAATATTCCATTTGTTGCACCATGTAGGAAGTAGTCCATTAATGCACTCACACAGTTCTTAGAATTAGCCCATTTTGTCATGAATCAACTTCTTTTCAAAGTACTTCTTTGAGAAAATTAAGGGACACAGCCATACAGGCTTATGTCAGTTTGGGTTAGAGTCTTTCATCAACTAAGGATTTCACAGCACTCATCTGAGGAGAGCAGAACACATGGTACTTTCAGGTTACCTTAAATGTAAAAGCAGTTTTAATGTCATATATAATTTCTCTTCTTTTTCAACCATTGATTAACTCTACATTTAAGCAATGCAAATAGCACTTAACAGAAAACAAGCATCTATCATTCCTGTGATCTGAATACATGGACAGATCTCATAATTAATAGCAGTTCTACAAAAGTCTAGTGAGCAATGACAGAATTGCTGCCATGCTCAGAGCCTCAGTCTTATGTGTTTGGTATACTAAATTATTTCCTTAAAGTACAATTTGTGACCTGCCTAGAGTATAGATAATGAGAATAGACTAGCAATTCAGTCGAAGCAACCATACTTGGAGCAGATTAGGAAGAAAACTGATGTTTTTATCTACCCTGGAAGTGACCTGTGACATGGAAGAGCAACTCTGAGAAGGAGGCATAACGGGAGAGAGAGAAAATAAGGAGGAAGAGATTGGGGCTGGGGACATAGATTCATATGAGTTGGCAATGGAATAAACAGGATAGTCAGGTGGGGACTAGCACGTGTGTGTGTGTGTGTGTGTGTGTGTGTGTGTGTGTACCACTCAATAGACTTTTTTATTGAGTCACTAGACTTCCTCTGAAATCAAGATTTGAAAATCTGAAAAATCTACATACAAAAGATCATGCAACTTTCACTGAGAGCTGTAATGCCCCATTGAGATGTCTGAGGCACCTCCGGTGGTTTTCTTTCCTAGCCAACCCAGAAGCCCTCCGTTGGCAAAAGCATAGTGAATTTATTCTTATAAAGAGAGAACTAACACACGTGCACAGGCTATGAATACTTTAGAATCTTTCAATGCTAGTATAGAACACTGGGAACAGACACAAGGTGTTAGATTTAATGAGAAGCAAAGTCTTATATATTCATCTGGCTTTATTTTGCCTTCCAGCACTAGCAATGATTTAAATGTAAGGAAAGTATTCATATAGCTGAGGAATAGAATTTGCTACAAAATCACCATCTTTATGCCTTTTTAATATGCCTTTCGTCCCATTAAATAATGGCTTGGGCTATTTGAGTTCTTGAATTACACTAATAATGAATGGAACACATTAGAGTCATTTTATTTGCCTTTCTATTGTATGCAGGCTGATACGGATGTAATTTGTGTTTCAGCTGTCTTCTTGTGTTGTGTCGGATAGGACACAGTAAACTGGATTTCAAAGTCTTCAACACGTCATGTCTAACCAATAAAACAAGCAGCTAGAGTAGAGGCAAATATCAAGGATGCCAAAGCAGTTTCCTTCCGTAGACACTAGACATCTAACCATGCCAGGTCACACTGTAATCAAATGAGCTTAGACATTTTTAAAGGCAAGTATATCATCGAAGAATTTTAAATAACTTATTATGGAAAATATTAAAATTTAAAAAACATGGGGAAAGGTGATTGAAAATATAAACATAATTAAGACCATTTATTTGGAGTTTTTCTTGTACAGCTTGCTTAGAATAAAAGTCTTGCATGTATTTGAAATTAGATATTAATTTTCAGCTCATTGTCACAATATGCGAACAAGTACTCCTGTTGTGCAATAGGCAACATTGTCTTCCTTCCAGTTTTGGGATCTGTTTGTTTGTTCGCTTTATTTCTTTTTAAGTTTTATTTTCATTGCTTAGAACTGCATCTCGATGCTGCCAAAGACTCCAGTCGCCATGAAATTCTTAACAGGACACTCACCTCAGGAACTCAATGACCACAACTCCACCTCTTTGTTCTCAATGCCTGACAGGAAACAGCTGGCTTCCAGCAGTTCGAAACGTCATCTCTTGACTTGTCTTTAAGCAGGCTTCATATTAAAAAATGTAAATTAGGTAACAGTTATTAGTGCTACAAAAACAACTTTGGGATGAGCCTGGCAGTAATTTGTCTGCGACAAGAACAATACCATGTTGTTTTGGTCTAGGACTTATCTTGGTTTTCAATCAGGCACAGAGGGACTCCTGGTCCTTAAGGGTAACCACTGTGTTTTTGTTTGTTTGTTTGATTTGTGTGGGGGATTTTTTTTTCCTTATTTGATTACAGAGACACACATGAAACCTAGCTCATGCCAAAACTGTAAAAAGAAGACTTTCTTTAACCGGTGAAATTTTCAACTCATTTTATTATATTGTCAATGAGCTGCTGAGATTTGCTTGGCTTGTTAACACGATAGCCAACAGAGGAGAAGAAATAAAAACTACTGGCCTGTAAAAGGCCAATCAAAGAGCCAGGCTGAGGACCTGCTCAGGTTACACAGGTGAGGCCCTCTGCGCCTAGTTGTTGACCCAGCTAATGGTCAGAATGCTCAAGGTTCCGTTGGGATGATCCATGTGCTAAAACACGATATTCAAATGTCTGTCAAAATGACTGAGAATTTGCCTTTTCTTTGTAAGCTTTCTGCACAATAAACAAAAGGCTGGTATTTGATACTAACCAAACAGGGAAGGAACAGAGAGTAACGATGGTAGATGTATCCAAGCCACAGTTCTTAATATGATGTTGGAATAGTTTTAGTGCCTGTCAATTTCTGTCCCTGGTCTTCAGTTGCCCTTGGTATAAACTTACTGCCTTCACAGAAAATATTAATGTTTACAAATATTTAGCAATGCAAACTTCCTAGACGCAGAGTAATAAATTCAGTAAAGGGTCAAACAATGAGAAATTTGTAGCTTTTTCAAAACAGTGAAACTTTAGATAAAAAGTACTTGACAAGGTTCTAAAGGGATGTTTTCTGTATTAAAATGGTGTTCTAAACAGTACTGAATTCTGCTACTGATACTGTCTTTTCTCATTCCCACAAAACCTGCATACTGGGTTTTGAAGCATGTTCTCAGAAGCCAACAAAATTATATGGCTGCATTTTTTAAATTGACTATACCCAACAATATTTGCTATATCATTCTTTTTCTTATATATGCTGTTTTACATTCAAGTTTGTAATTCTCTTGATTTGAAAGATTTTCACTTTCAAAGTAAAGTTTACTCTGAAAGTCATAATAATACTGCGCAACCAACAAATTTCAACATTCAGCTATATATTACATGCCCTTCGTGACTTTTAGGTTAAGAAAAACTAGGTGGGGAAAACAAAGTCAGGATTGGTAAGGCCATTTGAAATATAAAGTCACTGTTGGTTGATGTTGCTGCACAGTAGAATTGTCTGTCCATTTATCTTAGACATTACCTTCCAGGGAAATTAAATAAACATGATTAATAGGTAGACATGAAAGCAAATATTAGAGACGATATACCAACTATGATGAGTTTTCATTCTTCTTAGGAAGAAGCAGTTTTGGAAAGTAGCAGTAAGGTACAATTTCTGTTTCACTATCCATCATGCATTAAATTTTTCATCCAACTTAAGAAACTATTTTAGAGTTTGATGACTAAAAATTATATCCATATTGAAAAGTATTATGTCCTCATTTGTACCATTAAGGCATATGGTCCACAATCCTCAATATTTAAATGTCTTTTTAAGATTCATTTGATTTCATGTATAATATTTTACCTGTGGGTATGTGCATGTACTATACATGTGCCTGATAAAAACAGAGGCCAGAAGAGGGAGTTGGTCTTGTAAACTGCCATGTGGGTGCTGGGAACTGAACCCACATCCTCTACACAAATAGCAAGTGCATTTACCTGCATTGAACCGTCTTTCAAATCCCAACCTCAAATTGTAAATAGATATGAAGTAACTGTTAGAGACTTGTAAGTAGTTGGGAAAATGACCTTATAAATTTGGGAAATAACAAGATGCTAATTAGATAGTCATAGATTCAATCCAAATGTCACAAGAACAGGAGACTCTTCTAAGATGTAATAAATAAGAAGAAAGTAGACACTTCTCCACATACCTGTTTGTATGAATTCAATCAGACTCTCCTGAGAGGGCTTAAAGAATGGAAGTGATTGTTCTGAAAAGGGGAGGACTCCGTGGAGCACAGGTCACACTCCAGACCTCACTCCTTTGTGGTGTCCTGCTGGATGTGATAGAAGAGAGCTCCTGTGAACCTCTGTTGAGAGAGCCCAAATATGTCCAGTCTAGTGAGTGGGACTCCAAAGGAAAATTGCTTCTTAAGGAAAAGGCAGGTTTTCAAGAATTTCATGCAGGATTATCTTTGGGATTACATTAGAACTACAATTAACTTTAAGAAAACTGAAATATGTATATATATATATAAATGTTATAAAATCATACATATATTATACATACACATACTTATAAAAATATATCTGCAATAATTTATCTACACATTAGAAATTTTTAAGGCCACGCACCAGACTTTAGCAAAAATAACTAAAGATATTTGCCATCTTTGATAATTAGTGTCACTTTGACACATTCAAGAATTACTTGAGAAAGGACAATCAATGAAGGATCATCTAGATCAGACTGACCTGGGGAGATGACTATAGAGGATTCGTTTTATCGTTTTGCTTTAATTGATGCAAGAAGACCCAGATACTGGGAGTGGCACTGTTCCCTAGGCAGGGATATTGAAGAGTGTGCGAATAGAGGAAGTAAAATGATCACAAACCTGTCTGTGCTGATTTCTCTCTTCGCTTAGATGTGCATATTATTTGACTAGCTGCTGTAAGGTCTCTCACTGACTTTCCCACAATTAGGGACTGTAACTGAAACAGTAGTGTAAGCCAAAACAAACCCTTTCTCCTAGAAGTTGATTCTGTCAAGGTATTTTATAACAGTAGCAGAAGCAAACAAATGCTCAAACCAAAAGCTAAGTCTCCATCTATGCAGCAAGATGGTTTAGAAATTTGATTCTGGAGGTTTCCTTCCTTGGTGGCTAAATAATGACAGGCAAATAAGATAATATTTCTGAGACCCCATTTCTTCCTCTGTTATCTTCCATAAGACGGGCAACATGGAGAATGCTTAGATCTAATAGCAGGTAGTGATGAAGTGATAGCACCCAGCATGCCTATAGTGTATTCAGTAATCTGGTAAAAATTTTATTATGGCAACGCTTGTCTGAAGATTGGTCTGGATGAGAGTAGGATTGTAGATAAGAGTTTTAACAGCTTCAGTGAAACATGAGTAAAACCACAACCACCCACTATCAATATACAAACACATAGGTTCTGGCCTAGTCAAGCTGAACAGACAGCACTGACATTATAGGAGTATTTGTTCCTATTGGATAAAGTGATGGTATTCTACGAGAACTTTTTCTCATTAACACTCACATATATAATAAAGTAAAATGTAATCAAGCTGTTTCCCACTAGAGATACTACATTTTTACATCCCAATGACTTCACTTAGTTCAGAGACTTGCTGTGACTAGTAGAAGACTGATGTGGGATTCCCCTCTGTATGCTGTGGACACCATTGGTTAATAAAGAAATTGGTTTTTACCTGATAGGGTAGGCAGAGAAAACTCAACTGAATGCTGGGAGAAAGAAGGGCAGAGTCCAAATAAGTCATGGAGCTGCCATTGGGACAGACGCGCTGAAGGTTTGCTGGTAGGCCACGACCTCGTGGTGTTGCACAGATTAATGGAGATTGGTTAAATTAAAATGTAAGAGTTAACCAATAAGAAGCTAGAGCTAATGGGCCAAGCAGTGATTTAATTAATACAGTTTCTGTGTGATTTTTTGGGGGGTCTGGGCGGCTGGGAAAATGAACAAGCGACCTCTTACAACAGACTTTGCTACTTTGACCTTCCAGTATTGCCATAAATTTATGCTGTATAAAGATGCAAAGAGAACTCAACTCAGACAAGAGCTTAGAGCTAAAATCCACTAAGCAAGACAAACCCCGATTTGTGATTATTCAGAGGACAAGAGTTCCACAGTCCACCTTCCCAGGGAAAGTAAAAACACTACAACCAAATAGAAGGAAAGGATTTGCCTTGTATGTGATTTCCAGTTCACCATTCTTCCTTGGCCTCTACTGTTGCCATCATCCTCTTCCCCAAGACATTGAAGTGGACAATAGTTGCTCTTTTGCCATTGAGTTGGGAAGTAGTTTGCTCAAGCAATACAAAGTGTGACTATTTCCTCACAGTTCCCACCTTGCTAACAAACATGTAAGGTCTTTTTAGGTCTTACACCTCTCCATTTTCATCATGTGTGACTCAATATCAGAGACTTTTAAAACTGGAGTGATTTAAATCACAGTGGGAATTTATTAAAATTTGACTTTTCTTAGGTTGAAAATTTCCTTAAGAGATATGTTGCTTTCAGAATGACTAAAATCAAAAACACCAATGATAGCCTATGCTGGAGAGGATGTGGACTAAGAGGAACACGCATCTATCGCTGGCAGGAATGCAAACTTGTGCAACTACTTTGGAAATCAGTGTGGTGGTTTCTCAGGAAATTGGAAAGCAACCTACCCCAGGATCCAGCAATACCACTCTTGGGATGCCCAATCATACTACAAAAGCATTTGTTCAACTATGTTCATAGCAGCATTATTTGTAATAGCCAGATCCTGAAAACAACCTAGATGCCCCTCAATGGAAGAATGGATAAAGAAA
>LOEQ01003185.1:138497-154496 GCA_001685075.1 Bramus lutescens | reverse complement strand
GGTGCCCTCTTCTGGCCTGCAGACATATACACAGACAGAATATTGTATACATAACAAATAAATAAACATTTTAAAAAAATAAGTGATACGTAACTGCATAGATCACACACAAGAAAAAGGAAATCATATGTAAGAAAAAATAAACCTATCCATATCTTCTATGATATAATAGAAATATTTAAACATAATTACATATTACTTCCAAATTTGGACTATCATATGGAATGATAAAGAAATATGGAAAAGAAATCGGGACAGTTTGAGCATTTTCATTTCTAATTTAGATTATTTTATATAACATGTTTATCATCAATATTACTTTGATAAATTGAAAAAAGAGCATGAGACTAAAATGAGAGCAACATGAACATTCATCTAATTCTATGTTTCACTTAATTTTATTTATTTAGTGATACTATGGTCCAACATAGAGTTTTGCACCTGTTAGGAACGTACTCTACACTTGAGCCACATGTTAGGTCTCCTAATTTTGTTTTAAAGAAGAACAATAATTTTTATTGTGTGCTTTAGGTGCCTTGACTTGGTAATTATTCAGATCTTCATCCTTTATAACTTGATAGATCAAATGACCTTTTAAATTACACTGTTGTTTCTGTTGGAACATTCACTTCAGATCTTCTGGCATTTTGATCTACATATCAGTGTGCTTTTTTCTTCTGTACAGATTTTAGCACGTTTTATTTTAAATTTCTTTTGAACTCATAGTTTTGTTTCTTTCCACTGTAACTATGTCTTTTATGCCTCCCCCCCCGCAACTACCTGACACCCTTTCTACCAGATACCCACATCCTTCTGAGATTTCTAGCCTGCACAGTTTGATTTCTGGTCTTTTAAGGGTAGGAGAAGATACTAAGTATTGAGGTCCAGGTTCCCATGCATATTAAACAGGAGCTCCACCACTGAGTTTCCAACCCTAGCCCTCCTTTTTTATCTTTTTAAAATGAAAGGCTCTCCATAAAGTTAAATACGCTGAGCAAATGTCCAAACTGAATTAACTGATTAATCAACAGAAACTGTCCAGATGAACAGTAAAAATAAATCCAGATATAAGCAGACGAAGTGATTTAATGTTCCTCATCTTGGCCATAATCTTGCTGGCCATGTTTTTTGTTATTGCTGCTATGATGATGATGATTATCATTATTGTTGTTGTTATATTGAGTGTGTGCACGCATGTGTGCATGCATACGTGCATGTGTGTGGTTTCACACTCACCATGACACATATGTGCTGCTCAGGTCAGAGGACAGCATCCATGAGTCAGTTCTTCCCTTCCATTACATGAGTTTCAGACACCAGCTCTGGCCTTCCCTCTTGTCCAAAAATACCTTTGTCCATTGGGTTATCTTGTTGGATGCACCTTTGGCCATTCTTTGTTTTAACTTTTAGAAATTCATTAGAAGTATACTAGAGTTAATTCTATTTGAAATATGCTTTAAGTGTTCTTTCATAAAGTCAGTTTTGTGTGATAGGTCCTCTTTTATTTTCTAGTTGACTGTTTAATGAAAGAATATAGCTGATATCTTAAATATGTCATATAGTTTCATAAATACGTACATGTATCCAATTGAAATATGGCAAGGAAAAGATTTCTTAAATAAATAAAGAATAAAAGTTTATTGGTAAAACATATCCTACTGAAATAACTGTTAAAGAGTATACTTCAACATGAAAAATAATTTCACCTAACATGAATTTCAAGAAATAAAAATAAGCAAAGGAATTAGGACAATAAAAGGATAAATATCAGAAAGACATGTCTTATTTCACAGTGTGTTTCCAAAACCCAGAGTATGAGTTAGAAGTCTAGGTCTTATGCATATTTCTCTTGGAGCACATATAGACCATATGGATAAAGTAGAATAATGACCATTTTAACTCCTACTCCAGCAAACTTCCTTAAAGAAAACAATAAAAAACTAGAGGACAACAATAGTGTGTTTTGTGTGGCCCACATTGCCAGTAAATGCAGAAGCTGTGGGAGGCCCCATAAAGCCAGGAAAAGGAATGCGTTGTCAGCTGCATGGGAGCTTCAAGCAAGACATCCAGAATCTCAGGTTGAAATAGCACTGTTAGCTTTGACTATCTGATAGATAAGGAAAGCACAAAGCCAGGCTGCTGAGGAAGAGCTGCCCCACCCTTCTTTCCTTTTCCAACTGACTTCCACCACTCAGTGTTGTCAGGATAAGCCAATAATCAGCAGGGATCTTAAAAAAAATAATAAAAAGAATACTTACTTGTAATATTAACACTTTTACAAAAACAGATGTAATGTTAGCTATAAGAAACCACTATGAATGTACGGCGATGATAAACCTTTAGGCAGTTAACAAAATGATGTTGAAATGGATTATTTAAAATTATTATTATCCCAAAGGCTATTTAAAAAATAAACAACTCTGATAAATGGTTTTAAGATTTCCAGCTATGACATAGGTTAAAAGGTAATAAATCTAAAATAGTGCAACCAGCACAAAATAAAATTTGTGAGATACATATAAATATTGCTTCAAATGCTTATGGGATTAAATCAATATATTTGGGGAATGAAAAACAGTGACATGACATTCAACTCTAAATCTAGAGCAGTTAGACTGAATGAACTCGCAAGTAAAAGAAGAAAGCAATAGTGGAAATTCATAAGGGAGAGTACAAAGTAATATGAGTTTATTTTGTATGCTTGACCTTTTAAAAGACTAAAGACTTTTTGAAAGTGTTGATTAAAGATAAATTAATGAGAGCCAATAGACATGGTACATGATAAAGAGAATTTGATTACTGATAAAATGTATGAGAGAATTTTACAACTAACTTCAAGTCAATAATTTTGAATATATACATGGAAAATAGAAAGGGTTGTTCAATTTGTTTATGAGAGTATTCAGCTATTTCAGTGAGAAATAGTATTCAAAAGAGAATTAAATGTTAACTTTGGTGTGAAAATTCTAAACAAAATAGTGCTATATAAAATTTACATGTATTTAAGAAAATATCATGACCAAGTGAGCTTCCCAAATAATGCAAATATGATTTTAATTTAGAGTAGCCATTAGTGTAAGATCCATGGGCAGAATAAGATGGAAAAATCCTACAACCTTGTAAAAGTGTGCTATCTAGCATTCAATAAAAGTACTCATTTGTGATTAAAAAAATTTAACCATGAACAGAAAAACTTAAACAGTGCTTTTAATAGTGAAACTTTAGAAGTATTCCCAATAAAGTTAGGAAGGATTCTTTGAGGTACTAATTAGACCAAAAAAAGAAAAAAAAAGTTAAGAAAATTGGATTTAACGATGAAATAAAGAGGTACTTCCTTCTCTCAGTGGCTCTATGAATGGTCTTCCACACTCAGTCCATACAAGGACTTTCTATTGAAGGCAATGGGATTAGTGTGAGGTTTAAATACAAAACAAGCAATTGAGATCTATGCTTTGTTCGAAGGATTTCCTATGCCTGGCGCTGAAGAGGGGAAAGGGCACTGTCATCCTGTTTGAGAGCCAACTCTTCTTGTTAAAAACCTTATGAACTCTTTGGGTGATCAAACTCTGCAGTAAGAAGTTGGGGAGGGTAACGTAAGTCTCAAACATAAAAGTTCTTCAGTTTTGAAAGATTTCTTATGGTCATTAAATGTTTCAGACAAACACTCGTTATGAACTAATTGGTAGCAAATGTTAATTTGAAGACTTAAGCTGGCTTTGAATTATAGTGGTTTGGTCTCAAGGCTTAAAAACCAAAATAATGAGAAGTTGTGTGAGCATCTTCCAAGGCTTCAAAATTCCAATCACCGAACCTTATTGTTCCTCAGATGCAAGCAAGCTCAGAATGGAGAGAACCTTGGAAACCCAGCATTAGGGAAGCTGCATTCAATTCCTTATATCATGAAGATCATTCCTTCTGATCTGGCTCCTGTCTTTCTTCCAGGGTCATTCTCTAGATCTGTTGAGACATGTTGGTAAAATTCTCCTAATGTTTTGGAATCCTGAGGATTAAAAGTAGGCATTTTCTATAGAGATGACGAGCCATTCTTAGGATTCCTTTACCTTTTCCTGTTGTTCTACAGAAACTAAATTTATGGAGCATGTGGTATGGACTAGGCAAAGTATCTCAGCAATTTTCTTCTTATCTAGAAACTCAGATTCCTCAGGCAGCATGATATTTTTCTTCGACAAACCGTTACCTAATAATAGTCTCACCTTTTATCAGTCTTGGGGAAGAAATCAAGCAGGGAGGTCTACCAGAGAGGGCTATGATGGGCTGATGACTCACATGGGTCTTTACACACATAAAAAAACATCACCGGGATCTTTTATGTTTTCCCCTGAGCCTTTCGTCTGCTACTCTGTCTTCTGTGCTTACTTTCTCCCAGCTCAGGGCTAAAACTCGCTGTCTTCAAAAAGCCATCTTTAAAACAAAGCAAAACAAAACAAATGAGCAAACAAAAACTGAGAGTGTTACATAAGTTAAAAATTTCAATTTAAGATTAAAATGGTAGACTGAGATTTTTGAAGAAATGTCATAAATATATTATAAATATATTACAGTGCAACTAGAAAAATCCCGTGTTAAATTCTGTCTATAAAACTAAAGATGATTAATTAATTATAAAATATCTTATATCTGAAATACAACCAGACCCAAAAATTTGGAGTAAATAATATGCAATAACTTCCTCTAGATTTTTTGCACTGATATCTTCAATTTAGACTATGCATTGTCCTTTACATAACGAACTGGATATGTGAGTTGTAGATGATAATTTCTGTTTCTGTGTGCAAGTCCTATCAAGCCCTTTTTGTGTTTTATCCATTATTTCTTCCTTATTCCTTCCTTTATTTCAAACTTCTCTAAGAGTTAAAAATTACATTCAGAGATGAGTGACCAATCTAAAAAGTACAGAGACATGGAAATATTTACGTAATGCTAAAAAGTCCAGAGACTGGAATGACGGGTACCGCTGGTAGCCCTTAGGCTCACCTAGTGAGTGTTAGACTCTTTAGTGTCAGAGCCCAAGAGAAGGGTCTACTGCAGCTGCCTTCCTGTTATTTTGTGTTTCATGAACTCTGCTATTTGATAATTTATAGTTGCAACTGTGATCAAAAATAATCTATTTGTGGGTTTTTGTCTGATTGTTTGTTTTTGTTTTGGGGGGATTTTTTGTTTGGTTTTTGTTTTTGTTTGTTTGTTTGTTTGTTTTCTTTTAGCACAAGTCTACCTAAAGGCAAAAAAGAGTAAAACTGGTATGGCCAATACATCAGTGAAAATGTAGCATCTGCCGCTCTATCCACACACACACAATTACTGATGTTGATTGAACTGAGTCAGAAAGTGTCAACAGCATCATCATCATCGTCTGTGTTTACTTAGGTTGTTCCTTCCCTATTCCCCAAAGGCCCATGTGTCTCATGTTTGCCAAGGATGACTGGATTGGAAGTTGGCCAAAACCCTTAAGAAGTAGGCTCTGTGAGAAAGCATTAGGCCATTAGGGGAGCTGCCCTTGAGAAGGATCAAAAGTCTTCAGACCTAGACATTTTTCTTCTTATCCCAGAGAAGGTGAATGGCTTTCCTCTTAATTCTTTACATGACATACTGCCTGCACAACCCAAACCGAAGAACCAAATTGCTCATGAACAAAACCTCCCAAATTAAAGTCAAAATATACTTTCTCTTCATTAGTTGATTGCCTTGGGTATCAGTTTTATCTGAAAAACACTTCAATTACAGTGCTTGGAGATAAAGGAAATATGTTTTATACTTCTATTATAGTGCTTTGAGATATCATATCCCTTTTGTTATAGCATAAACACATAACTTTAATTGCTTCCTTAATGAAGAAGCATATCTTTTAGCTCCCCCCTCTTCTGTATGTCCAGAAATATGTGGCCTTTTCTACTTTCTCCATGCACAAAGCCTCAGGAAGAGCTTAACCTCACCTAACTATCCAGGACTGTGTGAGCTTATTTGTAGGGACACTGAACACAAGCAGAGGGACAGGAAGGATGCGGTTTGAGGTACAGCTGTGTTTGTGTTTGCTGCCTTGGTAAGTCCCAAGCTGAAGGAAAGGTATTATTTGGGGGAAACTAAAAACCCAGAAACCCTTCTTTCCGTAGCCTCCTTCTCTTCATCTGTACAAATTCTCTCCTCAAGGAATCCTCTCTTACTAATCATGTACTCCTCTGCTTCTCTCAGCCACTGTGCCAGTGTGTGTGAGTGTGCGTGTGCATGTGCGTGTGCGTGCGTGTGTGTGTGTGTGTGTGTGTGTGTTGATATCTCCTTGGGAACAAGCAGAAAACTAATAGGAGCAATCATTTCATTTGGAAATTCTGTAAATCAGTGTAAAATGCCTCCTCCATTTTTGTCATAAACTAGGAACCCACAAATAATTTATTAGAATGTTACCAAACCCCAGTATAGCTTCTCTTTTCCATTTATTCTACAAATATTTCATCCATTCTTTCAACAAGTTTACTTGAAAAGCAGTTGCTTTCATAGAATTGACCACAAAGGGCATTCGGTAGTCCACGTTATTTGCTAGGAACCCTGGGACACCCGGCAATGCCAGCAACCGTAGATAATGCTGACCCCTAGTCATGTTGCTCAATCTGGTATGTTTAGACCTGGGACAAAGCTTTGCTCACCAACTGGTACAGTAGGAGATCAGCAACAGCCAATAACAGCAAAGCAGAACAAGTACACAATATGTAGGTATAAAGAGCAGTTACAACTCTTTAGTTGTTCACTTCTGAAATTTTCTATCAAGTATTTGTGATCTTAACTTTGCCAAGAATAACTCAAACCAAAAAAGCAAAACTGAGGAAAAGGTACAAACTTTAAAGGCTTGTGCAGGAAGGCTACAAGCCATTAGGAAACATTTGGCATATGTAAAGTATCTAATTTTCTTCTGGTTATATTTTTCCATGGTACTCGTCTGTGTTGAATTTAGCTGCTATTGTGTTCATCAATGATTACTTTTTATAGTCCTCTGGGATTTCTTTCTCTTTACCCTTTGTTAGACTAAATAGTTTGTCATCAACAAGTTCTTCCCCTTCGCTACTCTCATGTTTTTAATATATTCAGCTTATTTGATCCCAATTGTGCCCATAGGAACAGCATTATAACATTTTTCCATACTCAGAATGAGTCATTCCCTCTTTCACTCTTCACTCCTTATTTAATAATAAGTATAAAAATCTATAATATGACCTCCATTTTTTACTCTTTTGGCTACCAACCACCATTCACATTTTTCTTTTAAGGAAACAAATTTAAAGCTCACTTTCAACATTACAATACATTCCCCTCATGAATATTCAGTAGTTTCTATTGTTTGCCCCTTTTAGTGAATCCATCATTGGGGAATCAGGAGGGCAAAGCAGACTCCTTTGCGAACCTGCTGTCCCTGTGCTTGTCTCTGGGATTAGGCAATCCCTGACTAACTGCTCATATGCTTTTGATGGGAAACACAGCAAGCGATCCATTGAGTTCCAGTTGCTAGACTCGGGAAGGGTGTGGCTCTGAAGAATACTGCCTGCTCTGCTGTCCTGCAGCCCTTTCTGTGCTGTCCTGATTTCAGAACACAGGGTAGGGGAGACATGACAGATACTGTGATAGACACCTCTGGGTGCCCTGTAGGTCAGGATTGTTTGGGACAACTCCATTCTCCTCCTGTAAAGAATATAGTCAGGAACAAGGGAAGAAAACCTACTTCATGAATAGTAGTTCTTTTGCTTGTTTTGTGGCATTTACACCCACCCCCAATTTTCCTGCTGTTTTGTATTTGTATTCTCATTGTTCCAGATTGTTTGGTGATGTCTCTCCGACACCATTAAAGATGCTCTAAGCACAACCATTTGTAAATTAAATGGGTTATATATGTATACAGTAATTAAAACTTTAAGTTCACACAAAAGCAAAGACCTCAGCAAGGGGATTTGTTATAAAACTGTGTGCAAACTTTCACTGAAGGCTGCTTTGCTGTGTTTGTGTAAAGCCAGCTCATCTACTAACTAATCTGGGACGGCAGTATTTGCTTCATTTTGCTTTTAGTTTTCTTGTTTGGTTGAACATCTAGTCAGTCAGCAATTATGCTGAGAGGCCTACATCAGTAGTTACCAAACTCAGGGGGTGGGGCAGGTCATAACTTGTGCCCCAAGTCAGGTTTGGCCATCGGTCCTCAACCAGTTAAAAAGAGGTGTACACCTATTCATGGATATTATGTATTGCAGTGTAAATTGGGTGTTCACACATACAAGACACACTTGGATGGTATGTTCCACAGTTAGCATAAAGATACCGTAAATGAAGGTTGTAAATTTTTGTGTATTTAAGCAATCTTGTGTAAATAAAAATATTATGGTCAAAAAAAAAAGAGTGAAACACAGAAAGAAGATTTCTTCAATATGGGAAGGAAGACAAGAGATCCAGGGAATCTCTCAAGTCCACCTTCCTGGCCCTGAAAGCACGTTAAAGTTTAAATAAAGGGCTAAGGGTGCGGGACCAAACAGCCCCAGTACTGCCCACCAATGGCCCTGCACTGTCTAAGCTACAGTCTCATCCTGTAAAGTGGTCTTACAGGTTGTTAGAATTGTGTGAAATCTCCCGAGGAGACAAGTCACTCCTGTGGCTGGTGCTTTTTCCTCCTCCCAGCAGGAGATTGCTGGGGAAATCCCCATTTCTTTGGAGTCTGTTCTTTCAAGGGCCCTGATAGTCAGACTGAGAGGTAAAGGTGTCTCTTTAGAATATCTTTATTTCTGTCAGACCAGTTGCATAGAGGTGGACCAAAGAATGTCTTATTCTGTGATGCTAGAATTAGAGAGCTTGCCAAGATTCTCAGCTTACAGAACTAGTGTAGAATCAAACTGATTGGAAAATGATGAAATCCTGAACCCTCATAATGTTTTTCTCTAGACATAAGAACAGAATCTCAATGAGTGGAATGTCTTGCAGAATTGGCCACACCATTTAAATCATTGTTATTGTTACCATCATTATTTTGTCTGAGTACATACTACTAAATGCAATGGGTTAGTTGCATATATATATGCTATATATTATATATACATTGTATATATGAGATACATTGTATCTTACATTGCACACCTGCCCATGCTGCAAACACTAAAGATTTCCAAGGGTACTTTTCAGTTACTGGGACTCACTGCAAGAGCTGCCCGTAGAGGCCACTTCTTTCTTTTACTAACAGTGCTTTTTCTTACTTTAAAGATGCCTTCTTTTCTGATTGACAAAATCCTCTTGATTTAGCCACCGAGTTCATAATGGCCTTCTTTTGCTTGGAGCAATTCTTAAGCATCACTGTTTCCTTGATATTTTCCTTACATCTGCCTGTCTCCTCACAGTGCCACTTCCCATCTTGATTGCCTCACTCTTTAAAACATCATCTCTAACCAGAGCTTTGTACTCCCATGATGCTTTGTCTATGTGCTGCATTGAAACACTAAGCATGTGCTCTTTGCTTAAACTGTCTCTCCTCATTTTGTTTCTATTTTCAAGCTGCTGTCTTTTTATCATTATTATTATTATCTGTTTCAACTTCTTTTTCTTTTTTCCCTTCTACTGTAGCATAAGCTGTGACTGTGCTGGCTGATTTTTGTGCTTGACCCAAACCTACACATATCTTTATATCTTTAATTGAATGTTGAGAGGTTAAACCTGTAAGGAATATTACTGATGGCTGTCATAGAGACCAGCCCACTGTGTGAGGTGCCACCCTCGGATAGCAGGCATAAAAAGGTAGCTGAACAAGACACGGAAAGCAAACCAGTAAGCATTCTTCACTTTTGCCTCCAGGTTCTTGTCTTGAGATCCTGCCCTGACTTCCCTCTCTGATGAACTGCAGAGTTCTAACTGAAGTAAATCCTTACCCCTCCAGTTGCTTTGGCCACAGTGTTTATTTCATCAACAAAAAGCAAACTAGAAAACTACTCATCTCTTCTCTTGAATATCTAAAATCTGTTCCTTCTTTGCTCAAGCAAAGTATGTGTCCTCAGAGAACACAAAACATTCCTCACTGGTCATTTTGATATTAGTTTATTCTCTGTATGCCACTTGCAAAAAATAGCATATGGATAACCATCAAAAACATTCAATATGATGATGTACAATGAAATAATTCTTCATCAAAATATCCAGAATATGTAGTTACTTGGAAATGCAGTTCCCACGGTGTAATTTAGTGTGTCATGCGTATATCACAGCAAAACACCTCTTCTGGTCCCTTGTGGTTGATGTTCAGATATATAAGAGCAATCTCTAGAGGAGCAGACACTTACCACTCACAGTACATGCATGTAAACAGGAAGTCAGAGGTGGATGTATAGATGCATCTATAGACAGACAGCGCCCAGAACTGAAGCTGGGGGACAGGTATGGAACAGATTACTCCTTATGATCTTCAAAAGACACTAAGCCTGAACCTATCTTGAGCTTGTTTATGGCCCTTTGTTACAACAGCTTTACAAACTAAAAAAAGAAAATGTTATTTTTTAAATCCAATTGCTCCCATTTTCTGTGGTATCAGATACACATTTCTTACTATGAAGTACAAAACTTTAGTATGGTCTTGGGCTTATATAGCCCCCTCCTTTTTTTCCCTGTTCATCTCTTTAACATTTCATTTTCTTATATTTTCTTACATGATGGCCTTCTGTATCATTATTCTCTGGGGAGCGTCAATCTGTCCATCCTGATATATGAATATATATCAGGCATTTCAACGTCTGTGAAGTCCTACAAGGCCAGATTAAACCCCACCTTCCTGTACCATTGAGAGTTTCCCACTCCAACCTGTTCCGCCATGCTTGTTCTTTCACCTTTCAGCCTCCCTCCCTCCCGGTTGATGCATCCGTCAAGCACCAAATCCTCCCTCCCTCCCCGTTGATGCATCCGTCAAGCACCAAATTCTACCTCCCTCCCCATTGAGGCATCCATCAAGCACCAAATTCTTTCAGGGAAGAGATTTTAGACGTGTTTATCTGACACTGCTAAGAACTGAATATTCTGAAGGGTAAATGAGGCCAGAGAGTCTCTTTATTCCTTAGTGTTTTTTTTTTTTATTCCTCTCTCTATCCTTTAGGAGGTAAGTTTTCTTTTCCAGCAATTTGCTTAAATGCTATATGGATTGCTTTTACACATTACTTTTTGGAATTAAAGTAATTACATCATTCTATCCTCTGCAGCTCCTTTTCCTTCCTCCAACCCTTCCCATGTACCCTCTTGCTTTTTCTCAAATTCATGGCCTCTATTTTTTAAATTGTTGCTCTATATCTTCTTAAATATATAAATACAATGTACTCAGTCCATACGTTACTGGTATGTGCATGTTTTCAAAGTTGCCCTCATGGTCTTAAATAGACATGACTTTCAATTTTCCTACTTTATGTCAAAAGGTTACACTTTCGTTATCACTTTGCTCAGACATGTTTCTTCAGTTGATATTTATTTACAAGGCTGGAAAAAGAACATATTATAAACATATTTTTAAAGTCCTGTTGGCCACAATTTGCAAACTTCAGAACATTTAATACAGAAATATCATTAACCAAGGAAATAAAATAAAATAGTCTTACCCTATCAAATGTCTTTCCAACTCAGACCTTCGTTTCAGAGCATAAAACCAAATGTCCCTCACAGCAGTGGACAGTACACGAAGTTTTAAGTGAAATTCAATAACAGCACAATGTTCTTGGCTACACACACATTTCTGTAGAAGACAACATTGTCTAAGGAAATAGGGGAAGAGAGACAGATAATCCCATACAACATTGTATTTCATTGTGTTCAACAAATACTGTCTTAGTAAATATATATGAAAATGAATACATACAATTCTGAACATAGATGATATTATTTTCTTTCAAAACAAATTAAATTTATTCATGTCAAAAAATCTGAACCCCATTTTCTGAATTCTTTTCTAAAAAAATAATTGGATCTTCACTGAGTATTGGATTTCAGTACTTTATAAAGAGTCTAGTCAGGAACATACAGTTTTAAGACAGAAAGTATAGCATGGGTTACCTAACTAAACTATGATTTTTAAAAATTAGATGCAAACATCGAGAGGTTCACTAACCAGTCTGAGTTCATTATCAGTGTGCCTGTGTATGAAGTGTTCTTTCTGATATGGGAGAAATCAGGGTTCCCTCTTGGGGTTCTCAAGTTTATTAAAGAAAAGAATTAAAATGGACTCAAATGGAAGCCCAAAGACATTTTATTTGAGTTTAAAAGACACCCCTACCCCAGCGAAGGCAGACTGTAAAACCTTAAGAGTTGCCTGGAGGAGCCAAGTAGCCACATGGTGGGGAGGAGAGCTTTGGAGAAAGAGCAAGAAAGGCCAGAGCTGAGGAGATCCAGGGTGGGAAGGAAAGAATGCTTAGGAAAGAGAAGTTAGAGGCAGTAGGCATTTGCTCTTGCAGAGGACCCAGGTTTGGTTCACAGCACCCACAAGGTAGTTTCCCAGTCATTCATTACTCCAGTCTCAATGGATCTGACATAGATGATACAGGTACAAACATGGAGGCAAAATACTCATACACCATACACAGAAAAGAAGACATATCAATCAAAACCAAAATTAAGTTAAACTATATTTTGAAATAAAGTTAAGAGTAAAGGAGAAGTTACATTTTTTTCTTTTGAATAATTCAGAAAAGTGGGCAGACTTGTGAATCTAGGTATTTATGCCCTGGCAAGCTACTTCACTAGGGGAGGGACCCTGGAAGGAAAAGAACAGTGTCTCATTAATGGAAAATTATCCCACCTATCTCTTTGTTGTGACTTAGAATGAGTCCACCTTCCTGTGGGTGATTTCTTGGCCAAATAATTGACCTGGCACAAATGGAGTGTTAGATTTCCATCCAGACTAGAGCTTCTACTCCATTGACCAGAGGGACTTCGTTTTCTATTCTATCCTTTCTATCCTGTTTCCTCCTGCTGAAAGAAAATCCAACAACAACAACAAAGCTAAGTATATTCACACTACCTTGTATCATACCAACGACAAGTGTCGTATAAATCTTCTACCTTACAGGAAATGTCAGTCCAAGGTCATGGACTTCGTGAGTCTAAGATTATATTAGCCATAATAAACAGGGAACCCACATTTTGGTTGTCTCATATCTCTATAAATATTTACACTTATTTGAATCACAGCATTTTCCTCTCAATTAATATCTATGTAGAAAGTAGAGGCTGACAAAACACTTCATTGATTCACTTTCCAAAAAATGACCACTGTAGAATCCAAACACATGAAGGTATCACTAAAATTTTGGTAACCTAAAGAAACAATGCATGCCAATTATTTCATTTAGGGCAAAAGTCGAAATGTGCAAAGATTCACCATGCTATAAAAAATCTAAATTACATTACTATTGTGTTTCTCTATTAATTTCATGTGTCAGATGTTAATTTATTTCCTTCATTTTCCCGAGGACACGAGCATTTATATCTCTCACAGGTCATAATAGTACTTCACATGATACATGCTCAATCCATACTTGGATGGTTAGAAAGAATAATGCAGATTGTTAATTAGAACCATTTCTTAACTTTGTCTTATTGTAACTTGATATGTCATGTTTGGTTGATATCCCTGGGAGGCCTGCTCCCTTCTGAAGGGAGGCAGAGGAGGAGTAGATCTAGGGATAAGAGGCCAGGGGAGGGACTGGGGGTGGGCACAAGGAGGGACAGGAAACTACAGTCCAGATGCAATATATGAGAGAAGAATAAAACAAATAAACAAAAATGTTTCTTAGACCTTGTACCCCCAAACATAATTTGTATATGTTCTTGTCCTAGAGAATCAGTGTGTATACACAATAGCAGAAAGGTCCTTAGGAACTACAGATTGTTTTTATTTCAAAATGATTTAATAATTTATTTCTTATCTTGTCTAAAAAAATAAAACATTCATACTAGTTACCCATCTATGCCCTTCATGAGTGACTCTATTCTTTGGGTTTTGCTAGATTCTGTAGTTACAACAAACAAGCCCATATCATAGTAGTATACACAACAACACTTTTTATCTATCTTACATCTTTTTTTTACTGGTCAGCACTTTGTATTGAGAGTTACATGTTTTATATTCTGTTGGCAGAACAAATCATATAGAGATATTTAGAGTCAACTATAATAAAAATAAAATGGAATGTGATTCCCCCATATAAAGGAAAAGAAGTATCTCTGATGAACCTATTCTCAATGATCCCTTACCCTTGACATTACTTTTTCTAGCCCCTAATTTGGGACAAAGATACTGTCACTCTGACAGGTCATGGAGAATTGTCAAGATGGCTCCAACCTGCCTTCATTTACCTACATCTACTTACTCACAATATTTTTCACTGCATACATGTGCCTGGAAGTGTATGAAGACCACATTAAAGAAAGGAAAACTTTACTATTCTGTAACTATAACTAATCCTCCTTTTATTATTGGGGATGGCTTCAACGTGATTCACAGTGTTAAAATTAGCAATGTGAGCAAGAACAAAGATACCTATTGTATGTTTTCTTGAATGTAAGACACCATGTCTTTATCTCAAGTGCCTTATTATCGTGACCTGCTTTGGTGCACCAAGGAACAAGTCAGGAAGTTTCTGATGCTCCACAAACCTCCTATCAGGGAATGGACTTCCAGCGTTACTCCTACTGAAGAAAGCTTCACTTTCTCTGATAAATTCTGTTGAACCTCCTTTGTCTAAGCAGAACAACCATGGTTTCTTTTGGTAAATGGCAAAGATAGTGAGATGCTCTTCTACCCTCGGCTAAAAAGGAAACACATGATAAACATAAGCTCATTCTCCAGGGGACTCTCATCTGTTGTTCATACAGCCAGGGAGTCAACATGAGGATGATGGTAGAACAACCAGGCTGACATTTTTTTTTGTATAAACTCTGGCAGTGGTACTGGCCTCTCCTGAGAATTTATCAGCAAATTATGGAGATTCTAACCTACATTGAACAACTCTCTATACTCACATATAACACAGGCATGCCTATATTTCTTTTATATAAGCACAGACAAATTTATCTACAGAGCACTCTGCTTTCTCAAATGGAAAGACAATGCTACACTAGTCAAATACCATTAAAACCACTGGTGGCAGGCAGCACACACCTTTAATCTCAGCACTCGGGAGGCAGCAACAGGACGATCTCACTGAGTTTGTGGCTGGTCTTGTCTATAGAGGTAGTTTGAACAGGAGTTGGGAGAGGTACTTTGGTCTTTAACCTATTTGCATTACAAGAAATCAAGGGCAGACTTGGCCCTTCTTTTTAAAAGTATAATCACATTTTGAACACTAGACTTCTGCTTTCTCTTTAGGATGGCGTTGGTGACTAGATGGACCACACCTCCTGCCATACTGATCAAACATGTAGGTCCCCATTAGGACAATTTTAAAGCCCTTCCAATTTTGTGAAACCATGGGACTTACACTTTAGAATTTTCCATCCCTAACTACTTCTTGCGCGTCATAGGAAATCTATTCCATTTAAAATAAAGAAAAGATTTTAAATTAAGTCACAAAAGATCCAGAGGACTCTAAATTCAGTCCAGTTCTTCTTTGAAACCACAACTGATGAAAAAAAAAAGGCCTTTGTTAATTTCAGTTTGTGTTACATTCTTAATTTCATTTACATGTAGGTATTTTGTAATTTCCGTTTTCTTTCATGTAAAAAAGAGGAACCGTATTGGGGATTATGGACATAAAGTTTCACAAATTACATGTATCCGGTATGAACCAGTTTGTACATAGCACCCCCTTTATAAGCAAACAACATAAGTGTACCTGAGGTGATAGGGACACTCGAGAGCTGTCATCTTTCATCAGCCTCTATGTATTACTGCACAGTAACATTTTTCACTGCTTCTTTTCTCCTCACAAAAGCTATCCAAAAGGAGGCTGGAGAGATGGCTCAGAGGCTAAGAGCATTGCCTGTTCTTCCAAAGGTCCT
>LOEQ01003185.1:126109-138461 GCA_001685075.1 Bramus lutescens | reverse complement strand
TCTGGTGCCCTCTTCTGGCCTGCAGGCATACACACAGACAGAATATTGTAAACAAAATAAATAAATAAATAAATAAATAAATACTTTTTTTTAAAAAAAGCTATCCAAAGAGAAGGGAATAATTACTTCCCACTGGAGATTTAGACAAAATACTTTACTTCTAAAGCCTACTTGTAAGTATTTTAGGTTTGATAAGTGATAATTTTCTAATTTTGAAACAAAACATTTTCCTGATTTGAAATCACTAAACAAACAAAATATCACTGTATTCTTAATGTAAAATAATTAAACATTTACGGATTTTGATCATGACCCATGTCACCTACTGTACTATGTGGAATTCCCTTTTAAATATCAGAAGGCTTGATTAGGAGTATGTAAAGTTTAACCACAGAGTTGCTTTATTTATTGGTAAGCAGACACCATATACTTGAGTGTTGACTATTAGTTCTGTCCCACCAGGTCCTACAGCCGTTTAGTCCCAAATAAACACACAGAGGTCTACATTAATTATCAACTGATGGGCTTATTAGCTCAGGCTTCTTAATAACTCTTATAACTTATATTAGCCCATAATTCTTGTCTGTGTTATCCATGTGGCTTGGTACCTTTTCCAGCGAGGCAGTCACATCTTGCTTGATCTGTAGCTGGCTTTCTCTATGTCTGGGTGATGAGTGCAGACTGAAACTTCCCAGAATTCTCATTGCCCCACCTCTACTTCCTGCCTGGTGGCCCAGTCTGTACTTCCTGCCTAGCTACTGGCCCATCAGCGTTTATTTAAAATATAAGTGACAGGGTACAAAATATTGTCCCATAGCACTTGAGAGCTGGAAGACATTTTCAATGTTAGATAAAGATTTATTTATACACTAGGCACCTCAAACTGTAAAGAGTTTGGATGCTGAAGTAACTCTTGCCTCTTTTTGATTATGTCTAATGTGTGACTCTAGGGCTTGAGAGTCTAAGCACTACTGTATCAGTGCTAGAGAGAGAGCAAATGCTGAGAAGGAAAAAAATGGGAAAAAACGAAACCTTCTGCAATCTAAAAATTACGCGTGTAGTTTTCTGAAGGAGACAGGGAAAAAGTTGCTCTGAAACCAGGTCCTCTGATCACACATTGACTTGGTAGCTATAAGGCAAAAGATGCCTCAGGAAAAACCAAAAGAGCAGAATCACAGGTTTTTATCCCTTGCTTTACTAAAGAAGAAAAACAGTCTCTTGGATAACATAGAAAAGCAGCCTAGGCAAGTGTGGGACTGTGAAAGGCATTGAGATGGCACAGGGAAGTTGAAGAATAAAAAGCATGCCACAAAGAAAGAAAATAGGAGGGACAAAATCTGAACCTTTGTTTAAAAAAAAAAAAACACATTAAAAAAAAAAAGCATGTAAGTTACTCTACCCAGACCTGGTGATGTAGGCTTTTAATCTCAATTAGCAGGAAGCTGAGGTTGGAAGATCACACATTCAAGACTTGTTGGGATCGTGTGGCAAGTACCAGGCTAGTTTGGACTAATGAGTGGAATGTCTCAAAACTCTTTTTTAAAATAGAATAAAAAAGACTGAGAATGTAGCTTCATGATAGAGTGCCTGCTTGGTTTCTTTCCTAAAACTTGGGTTTCTTTCCTAAGACACACTTTCAGAGTTAGGAAATGTTGAACACCAGTTACTGTAACAGCAAAGAAGAAAAACAGCTATGTATAGGCTTTAAATGGCCTAATAAATACTTGTTCTTTCTTTGCCAAGCGGACAACTTGGTACTGATGGAGAGTTAACTGAGACCAACCAAATCATTGGCTTGGAACTCTACCTAGCACTAAGTAGCCAGATAATAAAGGTAGTTTGAAGAGGAAAAAAATCAATAAATCCTCTGGCTTATTATCACTCAACAGATGGAATGTACACTAAGGATATAAACACAAGAAACTTGGTAAGCAACTCGAAGAAACTGTAAGTCCTAAGCAAGAAATAAGTTTGTTATAAAGTAGTGTTATTTGTCTTCCTATTTCAGAGTTAGAGATTTTGTAGATTGAGGATTAGTAAAAGAATGGTCTGCTGAATAAAGAGAAGTACAGGGCAGTGTCTGGTTGCTGCTCCAGGATCTTCCTACAAGATTGATGAACACCTGGAGTATACAGCACAGAATAACCTGGACGTCTGCCAGAGTTATGCTATAAAGTCCCAATCTTAGAGAGAGAAAGAACATTGTCAGATAAAACTATAAAACTGGTTATAATGAAAGACATCAGCCATTACCATCGACCATGCTATGCAAGCAGTATAGGAAAAAGAGAATTTATAGTTAAAAAAAAAAGTAAAGGAGGACCCAGAATTGTGTAATCAGAGCCGAGATCACCAGCAACTTTTGGAGGATAACTCAAGATAGCAAAACACTAAGATTTGTTGCTTGAAACACATGATCATAGCAATGAAAACTTGCACTTTATTCAAGTAGGAGCTTGAAAGAGTAAATAGATTCTACATGTCATGAAGATATAAGCTTATGTGGAACTCATCAATTCTGCTTTTGATAGCATGAAAGAAAATACCCCATTGGAGATAAAAAAAAAAAGAGAGAAAGAGAGAGAACAGGGCAAAACAGCAGAGAAAATGTTCTGTAGCTTGCTTATTGAAAGAAGGCCTTGTTCCTGCTCTTAGAACTAACATTAAGCTTGGATCCTGGAATTGTGACTGGAGATGGCCCTAACATAGGCAGCCAGAGCAAGGTCATCTTAGTAACACTGTTTACCTAAGGAGTTAGAGGCCTTGTGGCTGGAGAAAGAACCTAGATCTTAGTTGAAAGGCAAAATTCTGAACGGTAGATTTAAAGATCAAGACAAGGCAGGAAACAGGAGCGGTCAACAACTGAAAGGATTAAGAGGGAGCTGGGAGGTTGTGGAAAAGTTTGCAACAAACGATTCATGATTAAAGCAGTGGGCAGAGATCGGCAGAGTGTTTGGATTACCCTTGAAAGCGATGTTTAGTGCACAAGAGGTGGCCGTGGGTGGGAATACTGACAGGTGGCACTGTCAGCAGCTTAGAGGACGCCGAGATCCCAAACTTGCAAAGGAAAATAAATACAATGCTGTTGGGAATTATTTATTTATTTATTTATTTATTTTTTTTGCTTCCCCGTACTCTGTTAAAGGTCTCATCTGTAACAGGGCTGAACTGTTTAACAAAATCAGGCAAAGCACAGATTTTAGAGCAAGATAATTTCACAGGAAGACTGATTCTACAGGATCCTGCTGTGTGACCCTGAACAAGAGAGTAAGCTCTCTATAATTGTTTCAGAATTTTTGTCTGTGAGATGGAAATTATATTATATTATCTCACAGTGCTGCTATCACTGTGAGAGGAGTAAGAACAAATATGACAACATATTCACAAACTTGAGCCTTGTGCGTTGCAGTTTCTATGTAAATGTTGGTTTACTTTTAGTCTGAACACATGACCAAAAGCAATTGTAAGTTCTGCATCTGCCTGATAGAAAGTTTTGTTTACCACCAAAATGAGTGTATGAGAAAACTCTACTGCAGGTCGAAATAGCTTTTAAATAAAGGCATCTTAT
The DNA here is from genome assembly GCA_001685075.1 of Bramus lutescens. NCBI lineage: Eukaryota > Metazoa > Chordata > Mammalia > Rodentia > Cricetidae > Bramus > Bramus lutescens. The sequence goes on along the minus strand of LOEQ01003185.1, from coordinate 134,893 downwards.
TCTTTCATCTGACATGCTCGACATGCTCCTAATGTACCTGATGGATCTAACCTAAAGTTTTGTAACCGGGGCTCAACAAGCAGAAGCTGAATAAATAAATAAATACTGAATGAATTGCCAAGTAGTAAAGCTAGAACATGAAGGTTAGGTCATGAAAATCACTTAAGGTTTTTGTAAAAAGAAAAGTGTTTTACTCCCTCATTATTTTCAGTTTCATATATGTGTATAACTCATCTGGATTTCAAATTTAGCTGCGCTTCTGGTATTCTTTCTAGAAACTCTAAAACTCAGTAAAGAAAAAACACTGGATTGAAAAATTAAGTGAAATTTATGAGTATTTATCACTATTTACTACTAATAAGGAAGAAATTAATTTTCCAATTTTACATTTATGGATGTAGGGAAATCACAGTGTGACTGTTTAAAAAAACATAATTCAAAAATTATCTATCTGAAGGGATAAAGACAAAAGACAGTTGGTTTTTAAATATTATGCCAGACACAGAGGCATTATAACCTACCTCTGCATGTGTGTACGTGGGTGTATTTTGGGATAAATCTTCAAACAGGTTTTAAGTGTTTTCTATAATTTGTCCTTCTCATATTGGAGGTCACAGGGTGTGTGCTTTTTGCAACTAGTTTAGGTATGACCTTACACTTTGGATTTCACAGCAGAGTCTCACAGAAACTATTATATATAAAGTAATACATGCATACAAAGTACATACAAAGATAGCCAAATACTATCTTTTCAGAACGTCCAGCAGAATGGCTTCACTTCCTGACACTGAAGACCAGTTAGTTGAGAATTGCTCATACTAAGCCATCCTTGTAAGCAGTTGTCACTCATATTCTGAGATCCAATTCATCAATTAGTAAGAAATATGCTGATATTTATGAAATTGTAAATATCTTTTATGAAACATCAGCTCTTGGGCTACTATTTAGACCATCCATCTTAGTATATAGTAACTATTCAATTATTTGCGGCATAATTACATTTTAGCTCAAGTGAAACACAAATCAGGATATCACTGTCTTTTTCCATCTTTCACATTTTACTTCTCATTGGTGTAGATTTCCAGTCTCTCCTACCTTCTCAGTAAGTATTCAACTAGTAGCTTAATGGAAGCCTGGTGCCTGGACTCCTTAACCTATGGACAGAAAAATGTGCCTAAGCTATAGTGCCCTCATGAAGATTGCCTTTATGTGGAGCAGTTCCTTGACGTAAGAAATGGTAATCATTACTTTGGTCATCACCAGAAGCAACATTCATCGTGGGTGACATTTTCACAGTGAAAGTTTCATGCTGTCATAGTCTCGTTTTTCTGGTTATTCCTTTAGTCAAAGGTCCAGCCTTGAACTGAATGAACTACTTTTCACTGCTTTAAAAACAAAATCACCACCCTTTCTGGACCCAGTCTAAAACATCTTCTCAAAAAGGAAAAGCCTACAGTGCTCATTCTGGGTTCTTTAACTTTCTCTCCTTCTGGCTTTCTGACAAGCTTCTCCTAAATGTAATTGGTTATATCCTGTTTAACTCTTGGATCCCCATTTTTTCCCTTTTCATTCTAAAAGTTCATTGTGACATCATTGTCCTAACTGTTTTTAATCAAATTCTGTCAGTTGAAAATAGAGAATATCTCTGCAGGCTGAGGTTTACAAGCCAGGCTTAGACAACACAGAATACCATGCTTTGTAATATATTCACTATATAACAGTTAGCATTCCCTATCATCTGGTGCTTAAATAGATTTAACTGGCAGACACACCTTATATGTTTAGCACATAGTTGTTTCTTTGAATATGTGTTAATACTAGTTGGCATAAGATGCTGTGATATTATCTTGTTCTTAATATTTCCAAAATTACCATCCTGAACTATCTTCTATAATTGTTTCGTTTTTATTTGCTATTGTGTGTGTGTGTGTTCTAGTCTAGTATATGGAGCACAGAAATACAAAAGTCTGTATATGAAGCTCACAGTTCAACCTCGTCTTAGTTCTAGCCATCCTTTTGCTACTGTATATGCCAATCTAGCCGATCTAGCTGGACCAATTGCAGAGATTCTCCTATATCCATCTTCTGTCTTACCACAGGAATGCTTGAATTATAGACACATATTACATTGTCTGGCTTTTATGTGGTTCTGGGCTTTCAAGTTTAGGTCTTTGAGCATGCGTATCAAGAACTGCCTATTGATCTAACTACTACCTACTGCCTACTATCTACCACCTACTACCATCTTCCCAGGCCCATCTTTCTGTTAAGGTTACAATATTATTTGCCTTAGATCTCTTGATGTGGCAACATAAATTTCTGATGAAATCATCTCCCATACCTGACAGAAATCATAATCTCCTTGCTGCCTCCTGGAATCCAAGGATGGTGAGCCATCCATAATTTACCAATTTTACTCAATTCATTTACTCTTCAATTTGTAGCAAATGCATGTGTAAAGGTGTTTCATTAACTTTTTCAAAATTTTCATTTTTAATTTATTTTAACTAATCAATTATTTTCTGGTCTGATCACAGTTTCCCCTCCCTCCTTTCTCTCCTCTCAGCTCCTCCTTACAACCCCCACTACCCTCCCACCAATCCACTCCTCTTTTCTCTTCAGAAAAGGGCAGGCCTCCCATGTATATTAGCCAGCCAAGGTATATCAGGTTGCAGTAAGACTAGGCAGTCCCTTCTCCTATTGAGGCTGGACAAGGCAACCCAGGAGGAAGAAAGGGTTCCAAAAACATGTAACAGAATCAGAGACAGCCTCTCCTCCCACTGTTAGGAGTCTCACTAGAAGACAAAGTTACACAACTCTAACATATATGCAGAGGACCTAGGTCAGTCCCATGTAAGCTCTCTGCTAGGTGTTTCAGTCTCTGTGAGCCCCTATGAGCCCATGTTAGTTTATTCTGTGTTTTTCTTGTGGTCTTCTTGGCTTCTCTGGCTCTCACAATCTTCCTCCCCCTCTTCGGTATGATTCCCCAAAAACCACCAAGGTTTGACTGTGGGTCTCTACATCTGTTTTGTTCTGATGCTGGCTGAAGCCTCTCTGATGGCAAATGGTTTAGACACTAATCGTGAGTATAGTAGAGTATAATTTGGAATCATTTCTCTAGACTGTGCAGCCTCTGGGTCCTGGCCCTCCAGGCATTGTCAGGGGTAGTCTCCCTCCCATGTATCTCAAGCTGGACCAGTCTTTGTTTGGCCATTCTCGTAATTTCTGTGCCATCTTTACTCCAGCATATCTTGTAAGCAGAGTAAAGTGTACATCAAAGGTTATGTGGGTGGGTTGGAGATCCAATCCCTCCACTGGAAGATATGGAAGATAGCTGGTCCAGGCTCTGTATTCCCCATTGCTGAGTCTTAGCTAGGGACAAACTTACAGATTTTGGAAGTTCCATTGCACTAAGTTTCTAGCTCATCCCACAGATGCCCCTGATTTCAGTTGTCTTTCCCAATACTCTTTCCCTTCATCCTCCCCCAACCTGATCTCTCCTCTTCCAATGCTCACTCCCCTATTCAGAACTACCACCCTCCAGCCTGTGATATCTATTCTATTTCTCCTCCACAGTAAGATTCATGTGTCCTTTCTTGAGCCCTCCTTGCTGCTTAGCTTCTTTGGGTCTGTAGCATAGCTATCCTTTCCTTTATAGCGAATTCACTCACCTTTAAGTGAGTACATACCATGTTTGTCTTTCTGGATCTGGGTTACCTCACTCAGGACGACCTTTTCTAATTCCATTCATTTACTTTTTAAATATTTTACTTTTCATTAGCTTTTAAAATACATATTTCTAATGCTAAAGAAATGTTTTCTGCTCTGGAGCTGTAGATCAGCAATACCACTCTAGCATAACACAAGTGAGTTCTAATTTTCAGCCCCATCCTCCAGCATCAAACACACAAAAATTAATTTGGAGACTAGCATAGAGGCACACACTTCCTGGAATGCCAGCACTAGGGAGACTGAGGCAGAAGAAGCAAGTTCCATGCAGTCTAGCCTGGACTATATAATGAGATCCTGCCTACAAGGGAAAGAAGAAAAGATGGCAGAGGAGAAGGGAAAATAAAGAAAAAGTAAAAGAAAGAAAATGTTCCCTTATTGGAAAAAAATAAAAAACTACAATCGAATTTCTCTTTTGCCTATTTTTAATTATTCATGCCCTGTGTATTTTGAACCAGTAGTTCTCAACCTTGGTGCAGCCACATTTTAGAAACATGGACAGGGCTGTCCCAATTCACTCTCCAAAAAAGGAATAGAACATTTTATGATTTGAAACTTGAACTTATGCTTTAAATAAGGTTTGTAAGATATTCTGATGGTCACGTGTGAGATTCTTCCCATTTTTTCTAATGAAAGCAATTCATGCATCTATTAATGTACTTTTGCTTTTTAATAGCTTCAAATTCTTGAAATGAATTTACACACGCAGTAAAGGCCACAGTCATTATCCAGACACCAACACGCGCCAGTCTTATTTCTTTATGTCCCAGCAGATCACTTTGTAATTGGAAAGGTGTCCTAGGAAATCCCTGTTCTCTGCTGAAGAACCCTGTTGTTATGATAGGAATCCACCTGTGGTACATTGTACCCTCTGCCTTAGAGTGCCGTACATGCCAAATGTTGGCTTGTTTTCCTATGAACTCTGCTTAGTGAAAAGGGACAACCAATATACATGGACACACTATGTAAATGAGCTTAGTTATTAGTAATGGCTTACAATGTGATGAAAAGGTGTATTCATTTGGATTGTAATAGTCAGTGTTTATTCATACTCTTTAAAAATAACTTACTGCTTAAGAAAATTAGTATATATAACTGTACTTTAGAAATGTTTTCTTAATCCCAAACAGATTGAATGCATTTTAAATAACGCTAGAGAGAAGACACTCTATTATAGCCTTCAATTATCCATTTTAATATTAATAAAACTAAAAAAATGCTAATCAATGAATGTGCATCATGATTAAACAGATAAAGCCTGATGTAGTTTGGAGCCAAACATTCAGAAGAACCTTAGCGGGGGAGCATGCTTTCATATATAAGTTGTACCTCCATCTCTAATAGCTGTGACTGAGTCATATCTTATGCATTAATATATACAGCATAATGATACATTACAGTAGAATGTATTCTATTTATTCCTAATATATATTCAAATATATGTAAATAACTAAATTCTGCATGGATCTATTTGCCAGTTTATTAATTATGTATTTTTCTGTTTTGTTTTGAAAGGAGTATAATTGCTGTGGAGGCCAAGAGACTGGTGAAGTTCCAGGACCTGATGATAGCATTTAAGAGACACTTAACCATGAAAGGAAGGCACTGGTTACAAAACAAAGAAAGCAGCATGCATTTAATGACGAGCCAAACAAAATGCCTCAGAATTTCAATGACTCATTCTATATGGATTATCAAACAACAGCAGAAAACGATCCCTTAAGGAATTCCAATGTGCTTTTGGTTTGGAATGAAACACAGTAGATACCACTTTAGCTAACAATAGATCTAGGACCCAGCCCAATATAAAGAACTGCAGCTACAACCATTAGCAACACAAAGCAAAGCTCTGACTGCTATTGTTTGAGCTCGGATGCCCAGCTCTCCAAATTCCTGGACAATTTCAATCTTTCCAAACAAGTTTTCTGTTTGTTCCTTCTCTTTGCACTGAGGTATATGCCTCAGATGTAAAAAAATTAACGTAGTGTAACACGGATTACTTGAAGTTACCATCAAAATATGTTTCAAAAAGTTGATAAATACTTCTAATGCCATCACAAACAAGGATGGGCCCTTGAGAACAACCACCATATCATCAACATGTGAGCGATATAGCAATGATAGTTGGGAGTAACAACTTACAAGCTTTTATGTGTTACAACCATGTATCAACTGTCTAGGGCATCCTGCTCTTGCAGAGGACCCAAGTTCTGTTCACAGCAGCCAAGTCAGAGGGTGCACAACTGCCTATAGCTCCAGCTGCAGGGGATCAAGTGCTCTTTGAGGGCNNNNTTTTTTTTTTTTTTCATAGAATTATCTGCTAAATGACAACAAATGCTCAAATGAAGAAACCATGAGCTTTTTAACTACCCAGAATTTTATATTTTTCGCATTAAGCCATTTTATCAATATTCCTCAGTTCCATTAAACTTTAAGAAGAAAGGCTTATAATCATATATGCCTAAAATGAGTACTTTTGCTTAGAGAAGAGAATTAACAAAAGCAAGTTTGTTTTAAGCACAGCTCTGTTAAACTTAATTTACATAATGGATTGGGGATAAACTAGTAACAGACCCAGTCTTTTTTTGAAACACTCAATACTCCTTCCTTCATCATAAAACCATGACCTTTATTGTATTCATTTGAGCATTTATTTAATTTGAGGAGGGGATATATATGATCAAAATACATTGTATGCACATATTAAATTCTCAAAGAATAATAAATGAAACAAAGTAGAACACCACTGAAAATGTTTGTCCTGAATAAGCTTAAATTATGTTTAATCACATATTTTATTTAAGCTTACTTGAAATACTTACATGCAAGATAATGATGTTTTAAATCGTAGACTTTCCCCATGTGAAAATGATAGCTGCATGGAAATGGATGGCTCATGAGATAGAAGAACGAACTAAAAAAAAAATAATAAAATGAAATATATCCCTAAATTGCAAACCACAGCAAATTTTATTGCTTGAGTCAACTTAAGCCTAGAAAAGAAAATCTGTGACAATTGTTCAAGGAGCAGAGATGCCCACACAGCACTTAAATTTCAATGCCTTACAGTGTAGTAATTCTTTTGAAGTTGGGGTACTGAAATTGGAGTTGGGTTTTGCATCTTTTCAACTTCTGTTATCTCAACAAAATGCAAGACTCGAAGTTAAAAGTTATTCCTTAAAACTTAAGCAATAAAATATAAATGACATCGTTATTCAGATCAGATAATTACGTAAGTTCTCTGGACATTGTTACTAGAGAACATTTAATAAGATATTATGACGACAAAGTCAAAACTATTCTTTCTCATTAAATTTCAAAAATGGTGAACATAGATACATTAGACGTGTAAATAACTTAGAAACATAAATAAAAAAACTAAGATATGATAAACTAAAACAGTACACACATATTTGGTAGAAATATTCTTTCAATATATACATTTGAACGCAGTTAAACCTTTCCAGTATCCTCTGTCTCCTCTTCTAACCCTCGAGAAGAACAAAAAACAAAACAATGAAGTTTTTTTTTTTTAACATTCTTCTGAGATCCTTAGAATTGGTGTTTCCCAAATGCTGTGCAGATTGGGATGTACTATGTCTGAATTGTCACATGTATTCTCCGACGTTTGCATCTTTACCCTTATCCTCTCTACCTAGAGTCCTAGCACTTGTTTGATGACAGTATTTTACAGTCTAGAATTCAGAGATCATTATCTCGAGAAACAGAGGGAAGAATGCTAATTTGTAAAAGGCAGCAGAGCAGTAACAGAATGGAGCAAGTACTATGGTGAAATCACAAGTAGATACCGGCCCTGATCATGCCAGTCAAATCATGGAAAGCAAAACTGCAGTACTAAACCAACGTGATGTGTTAGCTGGTAAGCCAGCTGCACTCAGTTCAGGGGCGGCCATATTAGCACTCTGCGTCTCCATGACTGTTCTGACCACTGGTTACACAGTACATTGACTGCATAAATAAAAGCAAATTGTGCCCCTGAGACTCCTCCCCCAGATTGCAGAGTAAAATGATCTGGGGTTGTTCTCATGGAATGAATATTTTTTTTAACTAGTTCTTTGGGTAATATTAATGTCAAAGTTGAAAGTCTCTGATATAAAGAAATAGATGGGAGTTTGTCACAGAATGTCACATGCAAACCATTTGTTTTCCATATTAAAGGTTAATTGCTAATGGTCAGGAACAGGCTACTCATTGGGAGACGTATCAAAGGCAATTCCCTCAGCTGTTTTTCAAGTGCTTACACTACTTTGGATCATGCATTTAGTTGTGAGAAAATGTTGGGGATACAACTTCATTTTGGAAGATAACATTTACAATTGCATGTCTTAGAGATTTAAAAAAGACAATAGCAGAATCAATAGTGTTGTGTGTGCGCATGTGTGCATGTGTGTGCATCTATTCAGAGAAGGGAAATTGGTGACAGCAAGAGCTGGCATGTTCAAATGCTTCAAGGTAGACCAGCAGGCTGGAGACCTAGGGAAAAAACTGACATTTTAAATTGAGTCTAATGTCTGTCTGGAGGCAAAATTTCCTCCTTCCCAAGAGACTTTCTTCTTCCTTTTCTTAAATACTTTAGCAGATGGGATTATTGTCAATTGCATTATTAAGAGTTTAATGAGTGTCTATTGATGTAAAGTTTAATCTCACCTTAAAGATACAGAAATATGTGGAAGAATGCCTATTTATTTGTTTCATGTTCTTTGGGTAGTCCAAATGAGCAGAAGACACCTAAGGTAGGGATGCTGATCACTTCCCAGGGTGCTCAGAGCTATTATTACTGTACTTCATGTAGCAACTTATATGAAGACTACAGCAACAAGAAAGAAGAGGGAAGTCATCAAAAGATGATTCAGAAGGTGAAACCCCTGATTCTCAACTATAGAATGGAGAAGCCCATTACAAAAGTGAAGATCCTATAGTATAGCCACACTGATGAATATCTTGCATATCACCATAGAACCTTCAGCTGGCGATGGATGTAGTTAGAGACAGAGACCCACATTGGAGCACTGAACTGAGCTCCCAAGGTCCAAA
>LOEQ01003185.1:90970-125943 GCA_001685075.1 Bramus lutescens | reverse complement strand
AGGGAACCCTGACTGCTCTTTGGACTGGAAAGGGAGGGGGAGGGGGAGAGAATTGGGATGGGGGGCAGGAGGTGGAAATTTTTAATAATAATTATAAAAAGAAAAAAATTAAAAAAAAACTACAGGAAACAGCTCCCTCTGACCTTTGGGGATGCCATTGGCATAAAGCACAATGATTTTGCAAGCAACTCTTATTGATCAACTCATTGAACCTCATCCTTGATGGATCAATCACTACTAACCAGACAATACCTAGAAATGGCATCTTAATGGTTATTCTATGTATCATGTTTCTAGAGGGAAGCTATGTTTCTGTAGAAAACATGTAAGAATACCTGAACATAATGGGAACATGGGATGGTATGGGGCACCCAAGGAGTTCCTCATTAGAAATTTGACACAGCAAAATTACCTGAAGTATCACTGGGCTCCTAAAAGTCATCCTCCAGCCTATGAATTCTTGTAGGGTCCAAGATCTTACTCTAAAACCAATAAGATGAAAGTTCTTGGATTTTTGGTCAAGGTCCCAAGGAAGGATCTGATTTCTTTCTTGCTCTTCTATGTTGAGGTTCTCAAAAACAAGGAAGACAGAAGCCTGGGTCAGAAGGGTGGCACAAGTTTGCACTGTGTTGACAGCAGAGCATGGGGCAACAACTTCTCCTATGCTGAAGACCTCTATTAGAATCCATCTCATCTTCTTAAGAGGGCAGTAAAAATTCTAATTACCAAAGAATCAAAGTTATGCTGGAAGAACACGGCTTAGGACAGCTTGGTGTTCTGGATCTATATGGTGCTAGGCTGTTTCATCATTTTCCTTTTAGGAAATTTCTCCAATGCTGGTCTTTGGAATTGAAATTGTATTACCTTCACAACGTAAGTTTACATTACTGAAATGCTTTCACATTTTTTCTGTCTTATCAGGATTTGAGAAAATATCAGGGGAGTATTCAGGGGTTAATTTTTTGGTTTCTTTAGTCTTATTAATTAAATCAAACCCTTCTCCTTCAAGCTCAATAATCTACATGGAAGAGGAGGGGGGAAGATTGCAGGAACATGAGGTTATGGATGAGTCCAGGGAAACAGTGTCTTCCAGACTCAACAGGATCAATGTACACGAGAATCCACATAGAGTGTGAGAAGATGTGCATGGCCTGCCCAGGTTCAAGCCAGACAGAATCCAGGCACTGAAAACGGGATGTGAAAACAAAGTCCTAACCCTAACCAAGAAGCTATTTGCAATTGATATCTCCTTGGAGGCAAAAAAAAAAAACAAAAAAACAGTTTCTCCAGTGGTGTGTCACTGAGTATGTCAACCACACTCAAGGGCAGGCCCCATGCCCAGAAATAGGTGGCCAATACAAATTGAACTCTTGATTTTTTTTTAAGAGGGGGTTTTTAGTTGCATTTTGGTGGGATTTTTTGTTTGTTTGTTTATTTTTCTTGTTTTAGATTTTCATTTTTGTTTTGGGGATATATTTGGGAGAAATGAGAGAGGAGAAGGAGAGAAAAAGAAGCTGAGTAGGTAAGGAGGTGGGAGAGAAAGAAACATAATCAAAATATATTGCATGGAAAAATAATAATAAAAGATTTTGACTACAGGAAAGAATCCAGTGTTCATAAAACTTGTCTTCAAAACACTTGGTAAGTAATGACATTTGAGACAGTCAGTTAAAGGAAAGCTGGAGAATCTGGCCTCAACGGCTGGAGTTTGAAGGCCACAGCACATGGTAGAAGTACTTCTTGCTTGCATCTATAATGCACGGTGCCAGAGCACAAATACCAAGCTGTGTTACAAAGGGAGATGCCAAGGGTCAGTTTGCAGAAATGTGTCCAAATGTGCTGTCAAATCAAAAAGGCCTGAAAACCAAAGCCAAGACAGCCCTAATCCAGGAAAGCACACAGAAACAATGGGTCAGAACTTGGAACTGGGAGGCAGTGAGCAGGATGTAACTCCTTGGGCTGCCATTGTTCTAGGTGAACTAAAAGATAAAACAAGCCAGGTATTTGAAGACTCAGGACAAGGTAGATAGCAAACAAATTGGCTTTTAAAACTGGGTTTGGGTAGAAATTAATTCTAGCAGAGAAGTTTTCTAGGAATATAAAATCAACAATAGCAAATGCAACTTGAGCAGAAAAAGGTGATGGATCTTGGCTCCTCTTAAGTGTATTCTTTATGATTCAGTTTCTAAATAGAGCTGAATTTTAGCCAATAATATATTTCCTATAGATTAATAAATTATTACCAAATTTTTATACAATATTATGATTTTTAAAAGTTACCAATTCAGTAATTTCTTTTTAAAATAGCCTTGTTTGTTGCTACTCAGAAAACTCCTTCCAAAACGGAAAATAAGAATGAACGTTTGGGAATAAAGTAACAGTATTTTTTCACACATATATACATATATGGCCTATATTACGTCAAGTCAAAGAAGCCTGAGAATCACAGTCAAAACAGCCCCAATACAGGAAAGCACACCGAGAAACAATGGGTCAGACTAGGGGGTAGCGAGCAGGATGTCCTACCTTGGATTGTCATTGTTCTAGGTGAAGCAGAAGATGAAACAAGCCAGGATATTTAAAATAACATTCTAAGATTGGTTTTCCCTGAAATAAACTCAAATATAAGAATCCCCGTGCACATGATTTCCAAGAAAAATGCTCCCAGGAAAACACAACAGGGATCCAGAAGCAAGGATGGTGGAGAATGATCCAAATAAGATGAAATTCAAGACCCTTACTCTGAAACTTGTACACAACATAGCTTTGTTAGGGTTCTCTTGATTACATGCTATATCACAAGGTTGTCCTGCACTAGCACAGGAGGATAACTTTCATATTATTGTGTTATACTAACCCATCTTTAAAAGCCACCTACAGCAGACCTTCTGTCTTTCCTCACAGGCACGTAAAAGCAGTCCTTTTCGCATGGAGTCATAAATACAGGTTGATGGAAGCAAAGATGCAACAAATCTTGGATGAGGTCTCTGTGAATCAGAAAAATGTATTGTTAAATACCTGGTGAGAAGGCTAATAATTGTGATGCATTTGGGGATAATATTATATAATCAAAATCATTTGGGCATTCATAGCAAAATGTTATAGAGTGGGTAATTTCTAAACAATGAGGATATATTGATAACACTTCTAGAATCTGGGAAGTCCAAGATTGAGCCATCAGTAACGCCAACAAATTTACTTCCTAGATGCTCCCTACTGGCTGCATGCTTGTAAGGGTTCAAATCTCATCCATGAGAGTAGAACCTTCATGGTTTGCTTATTTGCTTAAAATACATTTAATAATATTATAGGGGTTTTTAGAAACCGACATACAAACTTTGGAAGGACCCTAACTTCAGTATATGTGATCAAAGAGTCTTTTGTAAGATAATGATGCTGAAGAAAAAATCTATTATGAGGTTCTGGAGAGATGGTTCAGTGGTTAAGTGTACTGTTTGCTCTTGGAAAAGACCTGGATTAAATTCACGGCATCCACATGGCAGCTCACAATTGTCCCAGGAAACCTGACGCCTTCTTCTGACCTTCACAGGCACCAGACACACATGATGAACATGACGCCTTCTTCTGACCTTCACAGGCACCAGACACACATGATGAACATACATAAGCATGTAGTCTACTGCAGCAAAAATTAGAAAGCAGAGATTTTGTTTCTTAATTGTAAGCAAAACCATCATCTGCCTACAACTGCAAATGAAAGGGAAGGGCAGCAATAACAACCAACAATCTGTAATGGTCATTGAGTGTCCTTGCCTGTGATAGATGAAAAGAACTCACAAACTCACTGATCCCCATTGGGAAATAGTGACATAAAGTAAATTAAAATAATAATTAAAAGAAAATTGACATGTATAGTGATAAAGCACATTATTATAAAATGGCACATTAATGAAAAAATCATAAAAAACTGTTGACAATTTAAAGCATGATGTAAAACCTGGAAGACTTTGAAGGGGTATTTCATAGACATGACCTATACAGTGCAATTACATTTACCGGCATCTATAACAATATAGATACTTAATTGCTTCTATAACTAAAAGAAATTAAGTAGAAACACAATGAGATCAGGAAATGCTGCTAAAGTATAATGGCAGATGTATACATAAGACCTAAATGCAGAGAATATTCAGGCAAGGGCATTAAAATCAGTTTTCTTTAGGTGAGTATTCAAAAGCAATATGCATTTCTTTTCACAACTAAATATATGATAAAAGAAAATTATTCCTGTCATGAATCTGTTTCTCTTCTATACTTTCAAATAAACAATTTAAAGTTCCTAGTTTTTATTTTTAGTATCTCTACCCATATTTTATTAACATTTTTACATAAATAATGTTAAATTTTACTAATTGATATTAAACTATATAACTATGCCCTTATATTTCAGTGTTTTTTTTTTAAATTGCTCAGCTCTTTCACCCACTGTTAGGACAGAAATATTTCAGTGTTTTATTTCTTTCTTCTCTTAGTACATTTTTTAAAGTAGGGAGAGTTTCATGTATAGCACAAATTGTCCTGAAACCTATGGCCATCTTTCTGTCTTAGCCTTCTACGTGCCAGGAAGGCAGGTATAAACAACCACCCCGGATGTCAGTGTTTTCTTTCTAAAGGTCACATTCCTTGAAGTTGAGCTTTCTGGAGTAATTGTATAAAATTTTAAACTTAAAAAGGTAAAAAGAAATGTAGACAATGGCCCAGTTTTCTATTTCATTGAAAAAACAGGAGCAACCAGAATCAAGTTTTAAAAGTTTCTGTAAACAAAAATCACCGTGCATTTTCCAGAATCTATAAGCACAGGCCTCTTGCCCATTGTAATTATCTTTTCTCCCAATCCAATATCTTCACATCTCTAATATACCTCAATATCTGATATACTCAAGAACATTTCAACTTCAGCTTTTTCCTATTCTTTCTAAATTAGTTCAGTTTTTACATTTCTCCAAGACAAAGCGCAGTGTTGTTCCACCCCTGATTCTTGTACACATACAGCTCATCAGCACTTGATATTTTTATGTGTGTCAAGGACACGGGCACTCTCCAATACTTTTAATGCTGTCATCCCACCATTCCTCTTGAATGTGGCTCAATTTGGAAAATACGATCTCTCTGTTTTTATGCTTTATTCCCTTCAAGTCTACCTTTCATACAATGGCCACGATGATTCCATTTACCTTAAAATGGAGGCTGTCACTTCTGCAAAAAAAAAAATCCCATTAGATTTGCTGACAGGAGACACCGCGTGTAATTCACGTTTCCCTGATGTGTGAAGATGCTGAAAACCTTTCCATGCATTTATTACTCTTTAATACTTTTAATCTTTTCCACAGCCATTCAATAATTTGAATCGCTTTGTCTTTTGCTTATGAATACATGGAGCTCTTTTCACATTCATAGGTAACAATTTTTCCCCAGATGCATTGCTTAGGTATCCTTGCTCCACATCCTGGGCCAGTGTCTTCATCTCTGTCACTAGTGTCTTTATCAGCCTAAAGCTTTAATTTGGGAAAAACTAGAAATGATCACTTTTATAGCTATTATTTATGAACCTAAGAAACAGTTCTTCTGAGCCTCGTGAGAAAGTCCCTCCATGCTTATTTTACAAAACATTCCATGATTTGAGCTTTTACATTTAAATCTATGATTCATCGTGAGCTACTTTGTGTGAAGTCACAGGTAAGAGTTAAATTTGTGTACAGTCAGTTAATAGATGGTTCTTTGTGCACTACTTTCTGGCAGCATTTGTAAAGAATTATCATGATCTTTGTCTGATAATACTCAAAAAAAAAACTAACCATTGAGGACATTGGGCTTGAAATTTTCTTTGAAGGTAAATATTATTCATTAAATACAGTTCCTTTAATATGAGGACTTCCAAATTTCCTACTGGGGGTAGCATTTCTTTATTTTAATAAATTCACTCATTATGCCTAAGTTGTAAAACTTATTAATGTTTATACATAATATATCTATACAAGTTATACTGTTGCTAGTTTTTAATGTCCAAAATCCCCTTTGTTGATTCATAAATTTCATTTTTAGATTCATACTAAAACTGAAAAGAAAACTGAGTTCCCACACATATCCTATCTCCTCCACATACACCTTTTCCCATTATCATCATCCTGCACCAGATAGCTACACCTATAGTCACCAGTTAACCTGTATGGATGTATCATCACCCAATCCCAATATCTATATAATGGCTACTTTCAGTGTTTTCTATTCTGTGGGTGTTTACAGATGAATGATAACATGTGATAACCATTCTACTCTTATATACACTAGTTCACTGCCCTAAAACTCTTCTGCGCTCTGCCTATTTAACACCTACATCACTTACCAAGCCTGGAATAGACTGCTCTTCAATGTCCCCATGCGTGTGCCTTGCCTGGAATGTCATAAACTTGGAATCATGCATGGCCTCCTCCTTTCTGATTAGTTTCATTCAATTACTCATATTTAGTATGTCGTTCCCATGCTCATCATGGTTTATTAGCTTGTTCTGTTTTAGTATTGCATTCCAATGCCTGAATGCAACAGTATATTTATCCACTCACCTACTAAAGGACATATTAGTTACTTCCAAGTTTGGGTAATTATGAATAAAGTTGCTAAAAATATTTATGTGGAACCTTTTGAGGGAGCCTCACTTTACTGTTGATTTGGGAAGCTTCCAAGGAGTGATTGAAGGATTACATTCTGGGAGTGTTGTTTTCCTTTGTAAAAAACTGTCAACGTCTTCCAAGGTGTCTTATTTTCTATTCCTACCAGTGAGCAAAAGACTATCTTTTTCCCCACAATGATTGTTCCTCTTGAAAGCAGAGCTATAAAAACTGTAGAGCTATAAAAAATGATGCAAGTCTACTTCTGAATTCTCTATTCTATTATATTGATGTATTTGTGAGCTCTTTAGAAAGACCATCTCTTTTAATTCTAAAGTTAGAGGAAATTTAATTTTTTTTACTTTAGTTGTTTGTTTTGCATCTCTATTAAAAACAAACTATAGAATGAAGCTGAAAATATCCAAAGAACTATTTTAAAGATTTTTATTGGATTGCTTTGAAAATATAGATGAGGGTGACAAGATAATTCAGTCTCCACATCTTTGACTTTTGAATGTTTTCCAATTTAAGTCTGCTTTGCTACTTTTCATTAGAATTTGTAGCTTGAGCTTGCATCGGGTAGATCTTGAACGAGATTTGCACCCAAATTTTTTATTTCTATGGGTAATAATCTAAAGAGAATTGCAGTTTTACTTTCAAATTCTGCTTGTCTGTTGTTCCCAGGCAGGGTTTTGATGAATTTTGCAGGTTAACATTATAGCAGTCTCTCTCTCTCTGAGAGAGAGAGAGAGAGAGAGAGAGAGAGAGAGAGAGCCTCTCTCTCTCTGTATGTGTGTGTGTGTAAAATTTTGTTTTACTTTTGTCTGAGTTCAGACTTCCAGTACAATGTTTGAAAGCAAAACTGAAAGAAGACACAAATATCTTGTTTCTAGCCATGCTGGGAAAATTTCAAATTTTTCTAGAGTATGTCACCTGTAGTTGTTGTGTGCCAGACTGATTTTCTCAAGCCCACAGTTCATCTCTATTCCTAGTCTTATTAGAGTATTTATTTATCATGAGTGGGTTAGGAGCTTAGACCAGTGCTGTGTCTGTATCTATTGGTTTGATCCTATGTTTTTTTTTCTCCATGGATTTTTGATATGATTATTATGCTTATCAGTTTAAAATGTTAACTAGCCTTGAAAGTATGGGATAGGTCTTATTTGGTCATTTTGCACAAATTAACTTGTGCATTATTAGGTTCAATTTGAAAACATGAGAATATTTATATCTATGTTAATAAGATGTACTAGTCAATAGCTTTCATTGCTTTTAATATCATACCTGGATTAGTGATGATATCTAGAATAAGTTATGAAATACCCCTAGTGTTTCCATCTTTTGAAAGAGAGTGTAGACTACTAGTATGTTATTATTATTATTATTATTAAAGGCTTAATAGATTCGACCATTGAACAAATCTAATCCTGTATTTTAGTTTTGAGACATTAATAAATAACTATTTATTTAATTTCTTTAATATATATAGCTCAACTCATATTATTCTGTTTATTTTTGCATGAGTGTGTCACTCTAAGAAATGACTTATTTAATATAGGTTATCAAATTTATGAGTGAAGAATTCTTTTAATGTTCTTTTATTATTCTTGTGATATTCGTAAGATCTTTAATGATTCTTTTTTATTTCTGCTGTTAATAGTTTTTCTTCCTTAGCCTTTTAAAGGCTTGTCAGTTTCTTTAGATTTTTCTTTATTATCTTCTGATTTTATTGTTTTCTTTATTGAATTCCTGACTTTGATTTCATCAATTTCTGCTGACCATTCTTTTCTGTACTCACTCAGAATCCAACTTTCTTGAGATAAATGACTTTAGTTCTTTTTTCTAGTATGTACACTCAACACTTACAAATATTGTTTTCATTTTTAATATGCACAAGCTATAAAAATTTTATCTCTTTGTGTTATTAGATTTAAAAAATATCATGACGTGAGGATGACAACAGAGCCGAAGTCTCCTCTACACATACGTGTTTCAGTGGCTAGCCACATAACAGCCTAGAAATTATGGCTGGAAACTGGAATTACCATTATCTGACTCTCTCTTTTCTAAGAGGAGTTTTCATTTCCCAGAAGTCACAGAAGTTGCTGTGTTTTGTCCTTGGAACCCAAAAGTTATGTTTTTTGCATTATAAATTTATCATGCTGCCCGGCCTCTAGCTGCACCCTTTCCTCAGGCAGTGGGAGAACAAATGCTTCACCTGCCGGAGGACCTGAGTGTGATTCTCAGACAAGAAGGGCAGGGGGGAGAGAAGAATAAGGGCATGGGGGGGGCAGAAGAAAAGAGGAATGAAGGGAGAAAGAGAGAGGGGAATAAGAAAAAAATGCAACAATAATTCTGGGATACAATATGCTTAGTCAGATTTAAGAGATTTAATGTGATTTTTTAATGGAGCATTTCGGCTACATAGGGTAATTCTTCTAAGTTATTTTGTTCTCAGAAAAGATATTGGTCTTTAATATTTTGTGTTTAATATTTTAATATTGGTATTTAATATTTTTGCAATGTCCTTTTCACACTTTGTCTTCATTTCATAACATAAGTTAGAAAATACTTTTTCATCACCATTAGAGCTCATCAGTTACACCAATGGGGACTATAGTTTTCTTCCGATGAAGTTTTCTATAGCAATTTTCATTTATTTAATAGATTCTGGACTGTTATTTATACATGTTAAAGAGTTATTACACTCATATATGTCTGTCAGCTTTAACTGTGGCCTTTTCTTCTTGCTCTTGCCATAGACTGGCATGTTTTGTCTTTTGGGTATAATGAGTTATGCTATTATGCCACATGTTTTAAAGTTGTTTTTATTATCAAAGCCTTATTCCCTCTATTTTCAACATGAATAATTACCACTGAGGTAAGTTCAGTTTATAGACCCTTTCCTTTGAGAGCTTCATTCTATTAAGTAAATATTTTAGAATGCTGTATTTTGATTGATTGGTTGGTTGGTTGTTTGATTTTAGTGTTCTTCTGCCTTCCTTTCAGATAGTTGCATCCCTGTGTGAACTCATTTTCCTTTACCTTAGTATATCTCAATGATTGCAGCTCCTTTAAGTCTTTCTATGCTCACTAGGATAATGGGGCTACGTTGATGCTGGTGTTTGTTGACTGCCCCGTTCTTGAGAAAGGGTCACACATTTATCCTCTCATTTATATGTTGGGAGATTTGCAGCCACATTCCGGACATTGTAAGTGGCATGTTGTTTATTCTACTATAGTCCTCCAACTCATTAATTCGACTGAGCTCCCACCATCAGCTTTGGATTAGTTCAAATCTCAGCTTGGTCTTTTCTTCTGCAGCTGAGCGCTCCTTCCACAAACACACATCTCAGATAACTGTCTGGTGTGTATGGGGCGATACTGGAGGGCTCATGCTCTGGCTGTCTTCTTGCAGAATAGCCCCATACTTCAAGTGTCCTGTGTTGTCATTCTGTCATTTTGTGTTATAGAGCAGAAAGCTGTGGTATTTCCTCATAGATTTGCCATGCCACATGGCCACTAACTGTAGCCTGCCCTCAGGCTTCTCCCTTTATAGCCACAAACTCTCCCTGGTTCCTTGGACCACATCTGCCTATGACAAAGGCTGGCATAAGAAAACAGACATGTCTTTTTTATTTATCAGTGGGGTTGCCAGAACCCTTCCCTTATGCCAGACCTGTTGTCATATGTCCACCCTGAGACCAATCACCAACAGAGACAAACAATGGTGTGTTATGTTTGGCTTAGTGAGTTCTAGGCATGAGAAGGAAAGTGGGCTTTCCGAATCAGACAGTGGCTCTACCACAAGGGAAAAGGCGAGTAATGGGTCTGAGATAGACAGCCAGTTGTATCTGCTGCAGAAACTTCTGCATTGCAACATTACAGGAGAGGCTTTTCACAGACTAGCACAAGAATCGTGGGCCCCACAGTTGTGCAACATGGTGCTGCTAAAATTAATTAGTAGATAATTTTATGGAAGTTAAGAAATTTCTGAAGTGATAAGTCAGTTTTAATCCCATATAAGGATGGAACCACTGACAGAGGGGGCATGAACTGTGTGCTGAGGAATTCCGAAAGTATATGGCTAAGGATGGAGCTCAGTTGGTGGAGAGCTTGCCAGAACCACATTAACCAGGCATGGTGGCACAGACCTGCAACCTCAGCATTCAGAAGGTAGAAGGAGGAGGATAAGAAGTTCAAGGTCATTCGTTCTTGGCTGTAGGTTAGTCCAAGGGCATCCTGGAATACTTGACACCCTGTCTTAAAAAAGAAAAAAAAAGCAGGAATTTAATTCTCTAAGTGTGTGGATATATGCATGCATATATCTGTGATGGTTTGAATGACAATGACTCCCACAGGCTGGTTATTTGAATATTTAGTACCCAGTTGGTGGAAAGGTTTTGAAAAATTAGAGAGACATAGCTTTGTTGCATGAAATGTTTCTGGCCTTGAACTTTGAAGTATCAAAAGCCCATGCCATTCTCCTTAATATATGTGGCATATATTAATACTGAATAGTATAAAAGTAAGTTGTCTAAATCTTGAGCTTTTGTGTGTATGTGTGTGTGTGTGTGTATGTGTGTGTACACTGAAGGTTGAAACAGGGCATTGTTCGTGCTAGATAAGTGTTCTGTTTTTGACCTATATACCTTTAGCCATTATTTTTCCACCAATTCCAATTGATCTATAAGTCTGGTTTCTATCTGCTGGGTTGTCTGCTGTTTGCTTTTTGCAGTACCAGATGTTGAATCTAGGGTCGTATACATACTATGCATGTACTCTGCCACTGAATATATTTATCCATTTATGTATATGAGGATAAAAATATGTCTATGTATATAATATGAACACATATAATATGTATTATATATGTATAAATATATACATATATTTGAGACAGGATCTTGTTAATTTGCACAGCTGACTTTAAGCTTGTTCTGAAGGTCACATAAGCCTTGAGCTTGTAATCCTCTTGCCATAGTCTATTCCTATTAACTGGAATTACAAAGCAAGGCTACCAGACCCAGATTTAAATTTCACATATTTAAGGACTCAAAGCAGGACTAAACATCTAACTAGATGCCGCTGAAAGATTGCATATGTGTGGGTGTTTGTGTGTGTGCATTAGTTTATTGATACTTGGAATAAGAGAAATTCCCACAATAAGAGTTTAATGTGAAAAAATAGGAATAAAATAGATACCATGCTTTTTTTCTAGCCCATGGCAAGTACAGTTGAAGTAGGAAAGGAAATAAAGAGGCTAAGAAAATTCTGCACTACTCAGTCTATAATAGGCATGATTTCACTGGTTAAAAGCAAGAGTGCTTCTTTCTCACAAAATTAGCCAAAGGAACTAAGGCCATATTCTCTCTACCAAGAGAAATCTAGCATTGTGTCCCAAACCCCACTAATTGCAATGGGAACGTACAAGGCAGAGTTTATAAAATATTTACTCTCAGGCTACCCAAGACTCCGCTAACTACAGCAGGAATGTAAGGTAAGGTTTTGTGCCTGGTAGTGAAGGCAACAGGGAATCACTGAGAAGATTCTTCAGTAGAAATGGGTTGTAAAACTCACAGTTTTGAATTACTAGACTTAGTTGGGATTCAAGGAACTCATCAAGATTCTCTCAATTTAGAGATGGTTTTAGTACATTCTCTGTCACAAAGCATGGTCTTCTAAAGGCATGATTTTCCAAACTAGGGGCAATAAACCCTGAGAAGTGTCCAATCCTCACAGGCTCAAGACCCAAATACTGAATCGTGCCTTTCCTTCCTGCTCACTTTAGAGCTCGGAAAGAGCCTCTGGTCGCCAGGAAGTGGATCCTGTCCTTGGTACATGGAAAGCTGAAACCCTTTTCTTTTTGCCTGCTTATCTGTTAATACACGAAGAAGATTATCACCAACCTGATAGCCTGAGACAATACACTCACCTTTCCCAGATCCACCTTTTTTTCATCCTGTAAAGTAGGGGCTGGAGGACAACAGGAAGTCCAGTCTTTACAAACTGGCAGGGTGCAGGCTGCATCTTTGCCTAGGACTGCTAAGTGAAAGCGGGAACAAGAGCATGGTCTCCTCTGGGTTGTATCAGTTTCAAAGGAAGTCAATGATTTGTGGAATTCCTAGAAGGACAATGGCCAACAGCAATTATCTACTCGTGTATTGTATTCTTTGAGATTTTTCCATGTGGAACCGCTTTATGCCTAGCCTTAGAGTTTAGATGTCATGATTTCTCCATCTTAAAATAGTTGTCTTTTAGTGGAAAACAAGATATTCAAACAATAACCCTAAGTGTCCCAGAAAAATAATATAATTAATTCCAATTTTTATTTTTTACAATAAGTTATAACTATATGTTAATTTGTAAAGATTAACACTAAGAAAGATTTGGCATTTTCATAGTTAACTGGAAAGGGAACTAGTTTTTAATTTTTTTATTCTTTGACATACAATTATAGACTGAATTTGAATTCTTTTCACTCCTATTACCATAGGAAAAAAAATAGGTTTAGTATAAAGATTTAATCACAGTTTTCTAGAAATGCATTTTGTTAACAGATGTAATTTTAACTTTACTAAGCTCCTTTCATTGATATGAAAGTATTTTATCATACCTGTAACAATCAAATAATTGATTCTTTGAACCTAAAAATTCATTAGCTAAATAAAAAGCTTGGTAGTCCTCAGTTTAAATGCAATTCCATACTATTTATTTCACTAGGGGAAATGTCACATATCATTATCTTTTTCTACAAAGAATTCAGCACATCCCCAAGCAAACACTAGATGTTTTACAATGGGCTTTGTGTTAAATTTAACTTCCTTATAATCTTGTATAAAAGCAAAAACACATTATCACAGACTGATTACTTGCTGTGGAAGATGTGTATTCCAGTCCACAGCCTGTCTGCTCTGTCCCAACGAAGACAAAAGTGATCTCAGACAATTCACAGGAAGAGAACTTTAAACCGAGCTTAGTTTACTCACAGATGTGTAGCACAATTGAAGGAGCAACAAGGGATGATACTGGCAAGCCAGAATAAAGAATAACACAACTCCTTGAGCTTAAATAGCAAGAAAAGAAAATATTATCCTAAGGGCTCCATGAAGAGCTATAGACTTGGAGGAAGGGTCCTTTGAAGAGAAGTGTAAATCTGGAAGGATGCACCTCCAGTCAAAATCAGGATACTGAAATGAAATGCAATATAGGAAGAAATACCATGAGATTCCACGCAGGTGCTCATCTACCCACTGACCAAACCACATGCAAGTCACCTATCAAAGGAACACTGGAGAAGTACGGCTGTCAGTCTAGAGGTAGCCAGAGAAGGGAAGAGAATGGATTCCCGGGGATAATACAAGAAAGCTTAGCACTGCAAAGACTGCATTTACTACAGCACAAGAACTTTTTGGTTATCACTAATTCACAGAATGCACATTCTCTGTGTCTAATTCTATGGGATAAGGGAACAACTTGTCAAATTTATAATGGGTGCTAGGGTGTTGGCCAAATTGAATTTGATATGCTGTATGTTTTAATAGTAAGCTCATGGGGCTGGAGAGATGGCTCAGTAGTTTATAACACCTACTGATTTGGTTCAGTTTCCAGAACTCTGATGGCCGCTCACAACTGCCTGCAACTCCATTCCCAGGGCATACTCTTTGGCCTCCATTGCAGCACATGTATACTCAAAGCAGGGACTCTCTCATGCAACACACATCAATAAAGAGTGATAAATATTTCTGACCAAAAACTAGAAAGTACAGAAGACAGTTTAGAGAATTTTTTTTTATCAGAAAATGGTTAAGTTAATAATTTAGAACACATATACTATCCATCAACAATTCTGGAAAATGAAACCAAGGCGAGAAGATCAGGGTTAGCTGGAGGAGGCTTTGTTCACATTCTAAGCCTGCAAGGGAAATCTAGAGCAAAGGGTTGAGCCATAACCACAGAGGAGATGATCAAACCTGAATCCTTCATGAAGCCAGTGAGTAGAAGCCACTGTTTTTCCTGGTTCCTTCGTAGAGAAAGGCAACATAACTAATTGTCAGAATCCAAATCTCTTCAAATGCTTTCTAGGTTATTCTTGCTTTCCTATTCCTGATGACAAAGATGAAAATCATAGGTTCACTCCTATGTACATGCATGCAAACTCTTTAAGAGTTAAATTGCCCTATCTTCTTTGCTAGACCCAAAACATTGACAATGGATTACTAGCACGTAGTTGGTACTCAATAAATATCACTTAAGTTTTAAAAAATTCAGAAAATGTATGAAAAAGTAACTGCAATTATTTCCATGTTCATCAACCAAAATTATAAGGGAAATATTGTAATTTCCAAACAAAACATCGACAAGTGTCACACAACTAAGATATCTAGAGGATTGGCTTGGCAGGAGACACAGATCTGCCCTGGGACAGCTAGAAGCACCAAACCGAGCTTTTGGGAGACTTCACAACTTTGTCAAGGGAGGCTCTGTCTGCCAGCGGGGGCGGGGGGGCAGGGACAAACAGCAGCTCTGTGGAATTATGTTCATTGTGTTTGCTTTCAAGATGCAGAGTTCAGCTTTCTGGAATTGTGCTGACTTATTGTGAGAGTATTTCAAACATGCCAATATAGATATTTCCCTTACAAAAGATCCTTCAGGTTTCTATCTTAGCCTTACAGTAAGAGATCATTGGATCTTCAAAAATAAGGCAACAGAAAATTTATCTAAGTTTCAAACATTAAAAAAAGTTTATGTGAATGTCTATGCTTTAAAATAGCATAGTGTTTCAGGAAAATTTAGAAGGATGGCATAAAGAACTTATTCAAATTAATAGATTACTTTTCTAAATGATATCAGTTGCTTGGGGGATGCAACTTAAAAATGCTTATTAAATTCCAAATACCTTGTGAATGTCCAGAAAACGTGTAGTGTAAGTCACATTTAAATGTGTTCATTGCATTTAAGAGTCTGTTTTACCCAAACCACAAAAACACTTATTTTATTTTGTCTAATCAACTGATAGTTAACAATTCAACACTAGACTATTTTATTGCTTTTCTCTGGCTAATCAATGGCAGCAAAGATATGCTGATTTTCCATAACTAAAGCCTTCTAAGCTTTCTTATCTCTTCCATTCTGGCAACTCAGACATATTAGGGTAAGTAGGGATGATTAGAAAAAAAAAAACAGAGAAAGGAGGAAAGGAAAGAAAAGGTAGAAGGGTGTGGCGAAACCTAGGGTCACAGGTGAGGTCTGTCGCTTGCACTCCTAACCTATTGCTGAGCGACTTCAATCATTTTATAATGCAAGAGTCTTCAAAACCCAAAAGTTCAAACAGAAATTTCAATCATCCAAACTTTGTGAAGGTCACCATGACATCAGAAAAAGAAAATTCCACATCTGACCTCCCAACCTATGTTACAATCGAAACAGACACACAATTAAATAATAAATAAATAAAGTGGTCTGTGTATTCTTGTGTATGAATATGTGAATGGGTTTGTGCCTGTAGTATAGAGCGAGCTGTGCACTGGCCAGGGGAGTTTGTGCTGTTATACCATGCTCTATCCGCCTTATTCTCTTGGCCAGCAAGCACCAGAGCAACACCTATTTTTTCTTGTGTGTATAGGTGCCAGGGTTCCAAACTCTGGTCCTTATGCTTACATGTCAAGCGCTGTTATCCACTGAGCCACCTCCACAATTCCCTTAAATAGCAAATTAACCTACCTTTAGAACATCTCTATGAAGCATGCTTGTAGCAAGAATTTCACTACTTGACTTCCATTCAGCCTGTAAGTTACCACTCAGTATATAAGCAAATGTGAAAAACCATTCAGCAAATCTGAATCCCAAAGGCCTTCTGCCCTTGTTCATATCAATGAGGGATGCTCAGCACCCCCTACATGCTTCCTACTGACGTTGAAGTGTTGCATTCCTACTCTGTAAGGTAACAATGCTTTTTCATTCCACCTTGAAATCAGCAGTTATATACTATCACTTCTGTCCTAGCATCACTGATTGTGGCCATCATTTCTAGCTGCAGCTTTGGGAAAAAAAAAACAGGAAAAATAAAAGCCTTCCTGCTAGCATTTCCTATATGTAAATAAGCAAACAGGCTTATGCGCCTAAGGGCTGCACAATGGCTTTTAAAAAAATGAGGCCTGCACATGTTGTAATTGTCAAACAGCCTGGCTGACTTTTGACCTGATTTAGAATTATTTGAAGCAGCTTACTGACACTGCCAATAACATCTCACATAATAGAACGCACATCTTGTAACTGAACCGCAGACAGTGCGGAGCAACATAAAGAATACAGGAAATACATGTTTCAAATGTAAACTGCTCCAAGAAACTAGCTACTGAAGGGTCTGGAAGAAGGGCCCTCACAGAGCCTCTTTACACGGCCGTGTCACATTTTCGAAGTCTTTAATGCTTTCTTCTCACGAACTTGCTTTTTTAAAGTCTATAATTTTTCAAGTCATCACATGTAACAAAAGTTTGCCTCCCTTTCTATCAATAAAGATTTAGTTTAATATCATTGGATATGCTTAAGCCAGAGAAAAAGAGCATGCCTTCCAAAGGTTGGATGAAAGAGACAGACAGCCTTTTAGAATAGCGGGTACCACTCTAATCTGAAGCTTGTACTGTCCTTTCAATCTGGACAGAGAAACAATTAATAAAGGGACCCATTAAGACCTGATTATTGCAGCTAAAAAAGGAAGGTAGAATTTCAGCCCTTTGAAGTAACTGAGAATGATTCAGGCCTCATTACAGAGATATAATCTACATTCATACATTTATGTTAGTGATTCAAATCTATTGGGAGAGATTGGATTCCGTTAAATAGTGCATCTCTCCTGTGGAACTTTTCTCAGGCTTTCTGAGGCTACGCTGATAGGTGATTTTACAATACAAAGTGGTGGGGGATTTAGGGATCCTACTGTGCTGTGAAAGCACAGAAAGGAAAAAGAAGACGGAGATATAATCTAAAAAGCCAGGTCAGCTTCTCCATTGGGCAGTTTGGTAAATGCGCTCCCTGTCATCAACACTGTACGGAGGAGAGGCGAGAGGACACCAGACCGCTCAGACACTGCACCTGCTGCGGCCAGTTTTAATATGGAAGCTTCAAGAATGATTCTTTCCTCATTTTAGATAGAACTAAAGTAAAACTTGTAGCTAGAGGATCTGAATAAGCTTCTCTTGGAACAAAAAGGTGGTGGTGGTGTGTGTGTGTGTGTATGAGAGAGAGGGGGGAGGTGTTGGACTGAATGTGTGTGTGTGGTGTGAATTAAAAAAAGAAAAACCACTAAAGTTGGCATCAATAGTGTTGGTGCCCAGTGTAAAGAAACCCCAAACTAATTACTTCCTGTGTTTCATAATTTTTCACAAAAGAATCTTCATTGTATGTTTCCATCAAACATATTTTTAAATGTAGTTTCAATTAGTTGTCAATTCAAACATTGGAATTCTTCTTTCTATGAGGATACAACATAAATTCCCTAAGAAATTGTCTGCTCTCTCTGTCACTTGTCTGTTCAGGTATAAAACTATGAAATAGGATATTAAAATTAGCACTGTGGGCTCATTTTTCAATATCCATACTTTAATTAAAGAAGCAAGACTTCTTTGACGCATGCTTTTTATTTGCTTAACTTTTCAATTAATAGCTACAGAAATCAGCTAATTATATTAAAGTTAGAAATCTGCTGTGATGTTCGTCACATTGTTGAAATCTTTTGAATAAGCCTTGCAATGAGTTATAAATAATGCAATTAAAATCCCGATTCTGCTACTAAATAGTTCTATTTCATAGGTGCTGAACACACACAAAAATATAAGAATATGCATTCAAAGCCATTCTTAAAGTCCCTAAAATGTATTTGGGCAATCATTAACAATGTCTATCTCTAGAACTTTTAATTTTAATTTTCTTTCTCCAGTTCTCCAGGAAGACTGAAACCGAATGCTCATGACAATGTTTCTAGCTTGTGTGTGCAAGCTCCTTTTGTAATTTTTTTTTCTGAATCATTGTTGAGGTTGTCTGTCCAGTTCACCTAGAAATACCTGCATCTTATGATGCCTCTTAGGTTGAGCTATGTGAAATTGCCACTTTCCTAAAGGAAAAGCTCTAAGATATTGACAATTTGTTTGCCTTAGACAGAACAGAGATGGCTAACTGCCTCACACAACAGAGTAATCTATGTTCATGCATTCCCTCCAGTCTCCCGTTCCCTAGCTTAGATATTTTCCTGAAGAAGTGATTCTCTGTGAATCAGAACTGTATCACACTCAGGTAGGAATGGGTTAGCACAGTATTTCCTTCTGTGTGTGTGCCTTTTGATTCTGGGCAATGGCTTCCTGGGCGTCTACTGACTTCTGTCTGCATCTGAGTTAAGAGCTGGTTTGTGCTAGCTGTGGTAGAATTAGTTGTTGGCGTGTGCTGGTGTTTGAGGGGAAGGTTTGTAGATAGTGAAGCTGCATTGTAAAATACAACCCTTAACATTACCTTTCCTCCTCTTTAGATGGTAAAATGCAGAGGAAATTACATAGGGAAGAAAACAGGCAGCAGAGGATTTGGTCAAATTGTGTGATAACATCTGCGATCGCAGGAAAGTGCTTAGACTTTGAAGTCCATGCGTGGTCCTGTAAAGGACTCATGTTAGCAATTAGAAATCAGTAACTCGGGTCCCTGATTTCATTTACGCCAAGAGAGAGGCGATGTTTAAGGGTGACGATAAATCTCCCTGAGCTTAAAAAGTCAGAGAGGGCCAAAGTGTGAACTTTTTACTTCAGCAACGGAAGCGAGAAATCAATGATTCATTAAAACCCGAGACCTCCTTGGAAGCTGGCAGGAAAGGAGGAAACGAAGCAGCTCGTTAGGTCTCCCTTTTCGGCTCTAGCTCCTATCAGTTTATAATCTGCTAATCTTAGGGAGAGTTTGCCCTGAGCATCCCCTTGTGCTCTTTCCCCAGCCTTCTTCCCTGCTTCTGGGACCTGGAGGGGAGAAACGCACAAAAGCAAGACTCCAAATTCCATTTTCACGACCAAGGGGGGTGGGGGGGGAGAAAAAGAAAAAAGAAAAAAAAAACTACACTGGAAAACAAGTGAGCAAGGGGCTCCCAGGAGGGGAGTGGTTCCCGCCGGAGGGCAGCAAAATTCGGAAAGCACGCGGACAGCTCGCGCTGGTGGCCAGCGCTGCTAGCACAGGACGCTGGAGCAGCAATTAGCTGGAGCTGCAGGCTGCGGAACGGCTGCGCCCACGGAGGCTGCGAGGAAGGGACCCGCAGCCCCCAGCTCAGAGCAAAGNCTGGCTTTCCCAGCAGCTTAGGGTTTCAGATGTCCCACCGCCGTTTGACCCCCCTCCCCCGCCTTCTCCACCCCTGCAAATGAGGTTTGACCAGCAGAGTTAGAGCCCACCTCTGGCTGAAAAGCACTGACATTTACACTGCAGGCTTCAACCTGTTTACAAGCGGCTTTCCAAGGGCCTTGGAGGTGGAGGGTAGAGCCAAACAAAACACCAGCCGCCAGCCGCCCCCCAAACTAGAAGTGGCTTTCGGGAGACTTCAAATCAACAGGCACCACCAAAAAGAGAAAGGAAGGAGAAGAAAACAACAGCGCCTGGGCAGCTGCCTCCAGTTCTGACAACTCCAAAGAGACACACTTTTTAAGTTGGTCAGCAGGCTGGGACTCTGCAGGGAAGGACCAGAAGGTGCCAACCGCAGAGGGGCGCAGATGTCTTCCTGCACCCCCACCCCACCCACTTTGGGTTTTGTTCACCGTGCTGTCATCTGTTTTTCAGACCTCTTTTGCATCTAACATGGTGAAGAAAGGAGTAAAGAAGAGAACAAAGTAACCCCCGAGTGGGGAGCGGAGAGCGCTGGTGACCGACACCACCAGTTCCTACTGCTGCGGCCACCCACGTCCACGTCCACTGTTCACCCGGAGACTGGAGAGACACAGGCAGCGGATCTNCTGAGAACGGAGCGAGGACAGGCAGCCGGCCCTTCCGAGGAGTTATGGATGTTGGTGTATTCGCTTCTGGCCAGATCCGTACCCGGAGGGAGCTAACCAGTAGCCACCACCTCCAGCTGTCTCTTTGCCTCGCACCAGGTCTTACCCTTCCAGTATGTTCCTTCTGATGAGACAATTTCCAGTGCCGAGAGTTTCAGTACAATGTGGAAATGGATACTGACACATTGTGCCTCAGCCTTTCCCCACCTGCCGAGCTGCTGTTGCTGCTTCTTGTTGCTCTTCTTGGTGTCTTCCGTCCCTGTCACCTGCCAAGCTCCTGGTCAGGACATGGTGTCACCGGAGGCCACCAACTCCTCTTCCTCCTCTTCCTCTTCCTCCTCCTCCTCGTCCTCCTCCTTGTCCTCTCCTTCCAGTGCGGGGAGGCATGTGCGGAGCTACAATCACCTCCAAGGAGATGTCCGCTGGAGAAAGCTGTTCTCCTTCACCAAATACTTTCTCAAGATTGAGAAGAATGGAAAGGTCAGCGGTACCAAGAAGGAAAACTGTCCGTACAGTAAGTACCAAACGCGTGCTCCTCTCTTTCCAATTATCCACCCCCACCCCACTCGGGGAGGGGGGGGCAGAATCTGTTCCAGATGTGGCCAGCTAAATATTTATGTCCCCAACCCCTGTAAAATGATGAAGTGGAATACTTTCACACTAAATCAACCCCCTCCTGAGTATACATTGTGCCGCAGGATTCCCTCCACCACACAAGCCTTGTCCACCTATTGCCACCCTATTCTGGATCTCTCTAGCTTGTCACTCACAGGGCCACTCCCGGTATCCTAGAGTTGTTCCTGCTAGGAGATTCCCCATTCTGTCTCCAATGTCTCCCCCCATCTCATCCAAAGGTCTCCTTTCCCTCCCTTCTGGAAATGGCTCAAGTAAACACATTTTGTTTCTTTTCGCTGGCAACCTTAAGAGTTTTGGGACAGACTCCTAAAGCTGAAAATAATTATCCACTGTCAATTATAGGGGCTTTACATGACCTTTACGGAAGAAGAGTCACTTCCACTGTCTACCGGCCCCCATCTTTTGCCTCACCATTTCTAGACAGAAGCCAAAAGAGGTTTTTTTTTCCTAGTTTTGAACTCCCCCCGCCCCCGCCTCATTTTGGGTCCCTCATTCTGGTTTGAGTGATTGCAGTCCATGAAGTTAGCTTTTCGGGCAGCACCACGGCTATTTGTCTCTTGCCTGCCTTCTCTCTTGGTAACATGATGCTCATGTCTGCATTGTCAATAGCATATGCTCTGCTTTGTGGTGTCTTGTACTGTTTCTTCTGAACCCTCTCATATTGCAGAGGCATAGTACTACAGCATTGTAAACATCTGGGACTGGATTCACAAAGACCTCACACAAATTTCATTGTCATTCTTTTATTTTCAAAGCAAAAGCCTAAGTCTGTTTCCAAGACTGTATCCCATAGGGCGAGGTTTGTCTCCCCAGCACACATTCGGCAGGGGATCCTTGGATCTCTTTCTCTCCTTCCTGTCTCTCTGGTCTTTCTTTCCATGGTCTGTCTTATGTTGGGGGAGGGGGGAGCCTGAAAAGGGGGAGGAAAAATGAGAAGGGAAGGGGTGGATACCAAGTCTCTTCTTGAACCAACCCAGGCAAGCCAAATTATGCTGTTGGCTTCCTTTTCTGGTTGCTTTCATGTGCTGAGACTTATTCATGCTCTATTGATAGTTCTTTGAAAGGATTCCCAAGGCTATGTAATGGCACACTGAAGACAGTAGACAACGACATTTAAACATCTTTAATGACCACTTGGCTTTATCTCCGTGGTAAATTCCAAGTCACCTTTCAAAGGGAACATTTTGTGTTAGTTCTTTGGGAATTCCAAACATATACTGGCCAGCACACTGAAATATGTGAGTAACAAATTTCAGAATTTTTTGACCAGAATTTAGTATTTTATTTTTCAATAAAGACTAAATGAATTAAGACTTAGTTTTCTTCTTGTGGGACTGACAAACACCCAACATTCTTTTGTTCCTTTTCGGTTGCTTTCATCCTAGTTGCTCATTAAAATTTGCAATATCTTTTTAAGTAATACCTTTATGGAAGCATTTAAAGTAATCTATGTTAGGTTTAGTATTGGAAATATTAAATACCTTATTACATATGCAAATATATTTCATTCTGATGCTAAGAAAGTAGCTGGAATAGTATCTTTAATGATAATTTCTCTTCCTTGAAAGTCTCTTGTCACCTGAGTGTGACAGATATTATCCTATAAACAGTCTTTATGGTCTGCTGATCTGAATCTAATAGTTATACCTACTTCTAAAATAAAATCCAGTAGTGGTGCTCAGTTAAAGGAAGGAGCCGCCTCCAAACTGGGCTGCACTGTTTTCTCTTTTATAATTCCCATGGCCCCAATTTTTTTTGTTCATATAGAAAACATGAAGATACTGAGCAAAATGTCAAAGTTTTAAGTTTGAGCTTACTTTCCTCTTATTAACATTTTGATAATAGTTAGGTCTTGCTGTTACTGTGTTAAGTGTTCTTTTTTAATCTGATGTAATGATCAACCTGAAGATACTTTAGTTTATGATACTCAGATGACTATTTTGTAAAATAATGATCCTTGTGCCATGAACTACTTAGTAAAATGACTCTCAGGGAACACATTGAGTTTTATTTTTATAATATGAATTATTCCAAATGAGAAAATTATGCAACTTTTATTGCACAAACAAGTACAGCAAATTTCCAACCCAACATTAAAAAAAGACATTATCTCTTTTGTGGAATAAAATATGGTAATTACTATTAGTCCATTTTGAAATTAAAAGCTAAATATATAATATAAGAAGACCGTTCTAATTAACGGTTTAAAGGAGAAGGATGGTGGTTATATTGCTAAATATTGTCAAACCATAACTAATTTAAGCTTTCCAAGAACATGTGTATCAAAATATAGCAAGTGAAAAGCACAGATTGAAAAGACCTTAATTTCACATGTGGCCCGATCATCAGAATGCAGCTACCATTTCCAGCTGGACTGATTCAGCTGAAATACATGGTCTCATTTAGATATTGTTTAAATGTTGCATAATTGCAATAAAAAAACATTTGCCACACCCACAGGATAGCAAAAAAGTAAGCCCACCAAATAGTAGCCTATTAAATAGTAGGCTATTTAACTCTGAAGAGTGTCAGGCCCTTGTCCAAAAGCCACATTTTGGGACCATTTTCCTAAACAAGATATTACCTAGTATCAATGCACAAAGATATTATTTTGAGATTTGTGTATTTGAAGACTATTTTTCTTTGTTACTTTTGACCCTGCATCGCTGTTAGAATACCATCACCTAAGAAATGATATATTTTTGATGTTTTGGATAATTAAACAGTGTTTCACTGGCTCATTGCCAGCAGAATGCTGACAAAAGGGAAGAATGGAACTCATTCATAAGTATTGCAAAATGATGCTTTTTTAAAAAAACTTCATCCTCCAAAGTTAGCACCTTGTTTTGAATAGATCTGAAAGTTTGACATGTGCTAAAGAAATTCTTCTCAACTTCAGTGATTTCTAAATTTTTTTTCTTTAGAAGGGGAGAGTTTGGGGTGTAGCGGTATGTGTGTGTGTGTGTGTGTGTGTGTGTGTGTGTGTGTTGCTCTTTGCTATTATCTGGAAGTAGAATAAAGAGAGTAGGGTGAATTATGAAGACTGGGGAAGCTTGAATATTTGAGAATGGCTATAGCATATCTGTCACTAGATATGTGCAGGCTCATTTAGGGTTTGTTTTATCATTCCTTACATCTAGAGCTTTGCCCTTGAAACATTACCATTCAACTCTGCTTCTGACCTCCTAGAAAGGCTGGATACATCTGTTAGGTCTCCCTGCAAATGGGACTGGTTGACTTATTTCTGGACATGAGGAAAACAGCTGTGAGCTTCTCCCATGGCTGTCACTTGAAGAAAAGAATAATCTAGTGAAAGGAAAATGTATCCCCAAACTAGAGGCCACTAAATAGTTGTTCCCAATACAGCATCCTAGAGCTTATGGGCCTTTCTGAGAAAAGAGTATGAGGCACAGAGAGTATTGAGCACACAATCCATCTCTTTAAATATGTGTTCCAATTAGTACTCATCAGAGTAACATAGCTTTGATTAACTATGAGCATTTTAAAATATTAAAATTAAAGTTGAAAGATGTAAAGTTTCCATCACTCAACTGGCAAGTGACAGAAGCATATTGCAAATCTAACCCTATCTGGTTATCTCTCCTTGTAGGCTGTAGCTCTCTGCTAAACTGAACAAGAATCCAAGTTTATTAGACCAAGACACTCCCAACCTCCTAAGAATGAATCATTTAAAACTTGTGTTGCCTTTTGCTGTGAATGCTAATAGATTTCAGTCTTAATTGGAAGAGAAGCAAAATAACCGTGGGAAGAAAATAAAATGTTAAAGATAATCAATGCAGGTGGTCACATGGTACCAGACAATGGCAGTGTAACATCCAGGTCAAGCCTCTCGCTTGGTATTATGTTTGGGAATATAATTGCTTGTGGACACACACAAAGTACACACACATCAATCTCACTTATGTGAGCAGAGGTCATTAGGAATACATGACTATTTAGGAAAATCCATGAATGTCATTGTATATAGTAATTGTTTACAGCTGAGGGCCAAATGCTTAATTGTTCCCACGTGCAATAAATAATTTGATTGGAAATACCTGTGGGACCTTAGGCTGTTGCAGGAACTTATAACAGGTGACCCTACAACGAATGGCATTATAGAGACCTAAAGCTAGAGATAGTAATGCTGCAAAGTGAATCCGTAAATCAAAAACATATTTTGCAACATAAAATTAATAGATTGTAATGCTAGACATAGAACTAAATGTTTGTGTTATTGTTTTAATCAAAATTCAGTTTATTATTGAAAATGCTAAAATAAATAGTTGTTGAGGAAAAAAAGATCTAGGGTACTGTCTCATAATAAATACTCAAGAGTGTTCTGTAGTGTGAGGGAATTCTATGGCAATTTATGGCTTCTGCTGGTGTCTTATTTACAATTGTGGTTCTTTCTAGAATTTGCTTGCAAAATTTATAACCAGAAGCATTTAATCATCAGCGTCGAGGATTTATGAAGGTGGAAGGCACTGTATTTAATGTTTACATGACACTGTCCTATTACCTTTACTGCATTTGTACCGTGTGGACCCTCCACTTTGATGGCTTTATCATAAATCCATTAAAATGTACAATTTGAGAGTTTCCTCTTCATAAACCTGATTTATAACCACCTAATAGAAGGACCCAACAAACCAGTTGGCAGAAATCACATGCTGATAGTGGAGGAGGAGAATTCAGGCACCAAACTCTAGGTCTTGGGAATGTCAGTAACCTGGTACCTGAAGGTACAGACCATTCCTTAAAAGCATGTGTTTCCAAAATAATATTTAAACTTACAATTTTTGAAAAAGAAGGGCCCTATTAAATCAAAGTCCATTGTCTGCACATTTTCTTCTACATTATCACTAACAGCTTATAACATAAACTCTTACTCTAGTGTGTTTCCTTAGAAGTTAAATAACTTGCAATGAACATGAATAGATACTTTAAATTCCTATACTATTACTTTAATGTTCAGAGACAAACCCCATTTATTATCCAAATATCTACCTTTCCACAAACTAAAATCCTGGGAAAAGGGCTGACAGCTCATTTAAGATAGAACTAATGTTCCTCACATTTATTAGCTGCCTATGGATCTCTATCTACATCTTTCCCAAGCTTTAATTGCTTATCAAAATTATAGTGCAAATGATATTTATTATCCTTCCAAAGGAAGAGAATACTTGTGGATTCAAAGTGATTTTAATCTACTTTAACATTAATTCTCTGAACTTTGCAATGAATAGTTATCCAGATGACAGTTTTACTGTAACTGGTCCAACATTTGTCAACATTAATAGTTGTTTGCTTAATTTAAGTGAAATATTAGCATTTCCCTTGAAGAAGTTGAAATCCTCTTGTAGTTCTGCAGTGAAACCGAATGTAGATCTCCGTGCATGCAATTCTCAAACAGTTTTCCAACAAGGTAGGGATATAAAAAAAAATCTTCATTTTAAGTGTTTTATACAAATGTATCTTAACCTTACAAGGTATATCACAATTACTTAGGATCTTTTATATTTACAACTTGACAACTTTTTAAATTTGCCTTTTTTTCAGATGTAAGATATTGATGTTCTCTTATCAGCATATTTTCTCCCAATATTACTTTTACCTGTAACAGTAAGTGGGTGCAACAAAGAACAGCATAAAGGTGCCTCCCAAGTTAGAGGAAGGAAATAGAGCTGAAGCCTAGGATCCACCACGTACACCTGATACTGAATTGATGGATACAAAATTTTGATGTTATTATCTGGGATATTTTTAAAGTAAGACCTTAATTGTAACACTTTTTTTTATTAATAGAAGCATTCACAATATCTACCAGGTCACCCACAAAAGAATGGTCGTCAAGGCTCCTTGCCTTTAAATCAGGCCGCTAGTGTTCTTTCTTTGAACGCTGTGTTCTAATTGGAACAATAAATCAAAGAAGACACTCGGAGTAGATTCCCATGTAAGGTGGATAACTGGACAATGACTTTATACTGCAGTGAACACGTGCATCCAATTACCCTTTGAGAGATTCATAGTTCTGGCAGTACAGTATTACCTCATTGTATAGTTCACCTAATAATTCTTCTGCCTCAGTCTGTCCACCTTTACCTAGGCCTAATCTGTCAGTATGTGTATTACCAATAATGAGGGACTTTCAGATGTTTGGCATGCCTCCTACAATGAATGCTGTGACGAATATGATAATTTATTACCCAACTAAGCCTAATAGAAGGGAATGTCTTGATTAAACTCATGTATCCTAAACTCTAAATAATTAAATTAACTAGACAAACCTAATAATTTCACTGTAACTGTCACCTAACTGTGCAGTTTGGGTTAATTGAAAGCTAAAGGACTCCTTTTACAGCCACATTATCCCTCAGGTAAGTTATTAGTCTCTTTCAGGAACCTTTTAGAATGCTCACTGTGTTGGTAGGAATAATTGTTGTTTTCTTCTTAATCTTTCATAAACTCTCCCTCTCATGTTGAGAATCACTTGCCATCTGTAGTACTGCAACTCAAGTGAAGGCTCAATTACATTCTAGTACTTCTGTTTTGAGAC
The DNA here is from genome assembly GCA_001685075.1 of Bramus lutescens. Taxonomy (NCBI): domain Eukaryota; kingdom Metazoa; phylum Chordata; class Mammalia; order Rodentia; family Cricetidae; genus Bramus; species Bramus lutescens. The sequence continues at coordinate 98,113 of LOEQ01003185.1, read as the reverse complement.
GCCCCATGGCAACTCTATTTTAGAAACACTGTGAACCCTAATTGGCTTATCACCTCTCTTATTATTTTTCTCTTCTATTTTTGTTTGTTTTTAATTCATATTTTCCAGATGTTCATATCCCTGAAGCCAAATAAATCATCACTTAACACCCCAGGGCCAGATATGCAAGGCCAGAAGTGCAGACAGACAGTTTGAGATGTTAGATAGTTTATATTCAACACACAAGAACCTCATCCTTTTAAATTGGACATACTCTACCAGGAGCCCACTATATTGAATCAAAAGGTAATACTTCTGTATCCCACCCTCCAGGCCTGGTTTTTTAAGCTCTGCCTATACCAAAGAGAACAAAGCCCTAGAAGGACAACATTCTATATTTGATTTCCATCTTAAACTCTAAACCCATATCCATTTCTGCTGCTTTGTTCTACGATTTTTTAACTCTGTTTGCATTTGTATAACTCCCTAACTACTTTGATACCTTTCATGCCTTCATTTCTTCTACTAAACTTGTATAAGATAAAGTAATGATAATTTAAGATTATATGTTTTCCTCTATATTGTAGGAGAGGATAAATACTGATTTAGAGTTAATTGATGATCCCAACTTTCAGAATGTTACCAAGATTATCATACTTCTTTGTATAGCTTTGGCAAGTATATATGGCTTTTAAAACAAAATCCATGCCTTTTTTAAAATTCTGATTATTGGGAAGGGGAATACATACACACACACACACACACGCACACACACACACACACAATTTGTAATTCTGCTTAACCAAATAAAGACATGTAGATCTCTATTAGCAATATTTTGAAACACAGAGAATAGTTAGGATCTCCAGAAATATGTAATTCTACTCATATTCTTTTTCTGAGAAAGCACCTTTGTGAACTACCTGCTAAATTAGAGTTATATGTTTTATAAACAGAATCTGGCTATTTATTTGTATTAAATTTATCTCTTACTATGATAATAACTAAAAAGTGAGCTTCTTTTTTCAATTGCTTCCTAATTTGAAGCTATGAATTTATCAGTATAATGAAAGGAACAGTTAATAATCTATAATACTGCAAATGTGGCAACACATGACCTATTTACATCTAAAGGGAGAGCTTTTATAGCAATATTAGTAACAATACTTATTAGATTTCATGGGTAGTTTTAGACGTATCTGTGGATTTATATAATTGCATAGACATGGAGGGAGTGAGGAAGAAGACAACCAGATTACAGCCTGCTGAACAAAACTACGAGAGCTTTATATTTATAAAGCAGTCATCTGACCAGCCAGAAAGTCAGTGCAAAATGTGTAATGAAAATTCTAAAAGCTGGAAGAAAAGGACAAGAGTTCAAGAGGACTCAGAGCGTGAGGAGGGGGTAGGGAGATTCACAGGAGTGATGAAGACAAGTGTTTTAACTCCCAGGATAGAGCTCAGGCAAATGATCAGCACTGCTCCACAAAAGGGCTGACCTGACAAGAAAATACAACCCAACTCCTGCCCGTCAACTGTATGGTATTAAATTAACTGAAAGGAGAACCTGGGACCTAAGAGGAAGGCTGCAGAGGTCATCAATAGTCTGTGTATCAGCAGAAAGAAAACTTAGACCCAAGTCTTGCTAAAGCAACTATACCTCAATGATGGAACGAAAAGAGCATGGTCTTTGATTCATAGCAAGTAAATATGGATATAAGGTGAAAGTGGACTCAGAAGTCACAGGTTTGGGTCCAAATTGCAAGACAAGAGTGTGTAGCTTTGTGCAAGGTGTCATCTGTAAAGTAAGGTATTAATTTTCCTTTTTTTCCTACCTGATAAAGATTAAAGGAGTGAATCCCCTCGTTATTTAACTCACTTAATAGAAATACGAACTAATTGCCTGATATTGTGTCAAGTACTGACAAGGTTCCATGTTTCTACTCACATGGGCTAATAATGTACTGACAGTGTCAAGCAGACAACTAAATCCAGACATCGAGAATGCTACAGTGAGCAATAAAAGAGATAAGTAGGTACCTGAATAGAAACCAGGGAAACTCTTCTGATCCTAGTGGCCAGGGATTGACCTGGAGAGGTGGGCTAAGGGAAGTGCAGGAAACTAGAAGGTACACTGAGACTGGCCTTGACCAAAGGTCACAGAAATGGGAGTTGATACACTGACACAGCATGATATTATACAGTATGTATTAAGTCTTCATCAAGCGGATATAGTATTTAAAAAATGAGTATGATGCTTCCATCTTCTTTGGGAAAAAACTAATTATTATTTGTTAAAATAGAAATTAAGCATTCTAACATTGAAGAAAGATAATTGAGGCACCGAAAGAATTTCCTGAAATTTGATTTGAACTTTGATGTTCCTAGTATTCTGAAGTTTGAGGAAAGAGTAGAGGCTTTCAAAAGACTGTTAACAGGTATTTGAACATAAAAGATTGGCTTAGGAGGAGAAGGAAGAATAGTGGGTAGAGGACAGTAAATGTCTTCAAGGACTCAAGCTATAGCAAATTTTACAAAAGAAGAAAAACTATTGGCACAAAACAGGTAGCCTGGGGAAATGAAGAGAGATTATAGGATGAATGGGAGAAAGAGAAAAGTAACAATTTCTTCTGGAATTACACATTTTCAGTCCCATTGTATGTCATTGTGATGCGGTTTTGTATAGAATTATCACAGATACTGTGCTGTGGCTTTCATTTGTTGTCTCTCTACTTCCACCTTCTGGGCTCTTCCCTTACAAGTTTTCACTCCAGAGACAAGAGCTCATCACAGGGAGCTACAAGATGAGAGAACACAATTTATTCTCATAGCAGAGAAGCAGTAAAGAATGACAAGAGTAGCAAATACTAAGTCAAAGAGAGATCCGGCAAGTCATGGCGGAAGAACAAACAAGAGTAGAATTGACTAAAAGACAACACTGGAGCAGGTGCATTCACAACCATAGGGTATTCAGGAAACGGCACAGCAACCAAGTGGACAGTGCACAGACTAATGAAACAGAAAACACTGGAACTTGCTGGCCTGTTGAGAAGCAAGTGTGAAATAACCCTACATTTTAGGGTCTCAGTTCTTCTGACAAAATATCACTTGAACATGGTTTTGGTTTAAAACTAACTTTCTTCATTTTTAACATCGCCCCCAGTTAATTTGATTTGCTTAGGTTCATTTGATGTATATGGGTGTTTTGCTTGCATGCATGCATTTGCACCTTGTGCTTTCCTGGTACCCAAAGAGATCAGAAGAAGGTGTTGGACTTCTTGGAACTGGAGTTATGGGAGCCACCATATGGGTGCTAGGAACTGAACCCAGGTCCTCTGCAAGATCAACAAATGCCCTTAACCACTAAGTCATCTCTCCAGCCCTCTCATTTACTTTACGAAGTAAAGAAAGGCATGAAAAGAAAACTGAGAAACATTCAAAAGAATCATTATGCAGTATTATAATTGGCATAATTAAAATATAGTTGGTAGCAAAAAATTCTAGCTGGATTTAAAAAAAAAAACCTCAGAACAATATTTTTTAACTGGAAGCATGAAGCAGCTCTTGATACATCAGTTGGCCATTAGCTTAAAATTTAAACTATGGCCAGCTTTTAAAGGTTCTTAATATGTGGATCACCGGGAAGGGACTGTCTACTTGGCAGCAGGTTCCACAGCAGAGCTACTGGGATGTCCCTGTCCACTGCCAGGTTGCACATTCGTTCTTCTCCCAAATACTCTTAGACTTATTTGATCTAAGTCATCAGAGAAAGAAACAAAGTGAGGCTACAGCACATTCTCCTGTAAATTAAATACTTCAGCATTCTTTTAAACAAACAAGGAGAAGATGTCATAATGACATCCAGTAATGAACCGTATGCTTCAGAATCAGACTTTTGGGTAAAGAATCTGAAATCTGAAATTACACGGCAGTGTGATCTTAGCCAAGTTACTATCCAAGGCTTCGTTTCTGCACCTAGGCAAAATATGTTACTAATAATCTACCGCATTATTGATAGGAAGGTGTGTTCACAGATTTACAAGTGCAATTGGAATTATAAATTGTAAATCTAGGACCTTGGGCAGAGCTCAGAGGTGTTAGCTTTCATCGGTATTTGATGAGATGACTAACTTGTATAGTAAATTATTCATTATCTAGAAAGATCCCTGGATTAGCTAATATTTTTAAATTAGGAATAATATTGATATTACACTGTCCAACATTATTTTATAGTTTATAAAACATTTTAATGTTTTCACCAGATAATTCTCAAAACAGTAGTATAAAAGTAAGATAGTCTTTGTGACCCTGTACTATTGTTGGATGAGAAAAGTTAAGCATAAAAGTTGTGTCCAGCCTGAAGATACATGAGTCAGCGTGAGTCAGTATCAAACTTCACCTGATCCTGGGTTGAGCAGCCTACCTAAAAAATATTGGTTTTTCTGAAACAGTCACCATAGTTACCTTTTGTTCTGGACTACTTTTAAACAGTACCTTATTCTATTTCAAATGACTCTATTACAGAAGCCTCCCCATCTTTGTCAGTTTTTGGCTCTGGAAGGTGCACATCCACAAAAGTCAGTTGTCTACGAGACATTTTGATTTGTTTCCAGTGTCCTTTGCATTTCATATAGAATGATCACACTTTTCTTCACACTCACCCCCAGCCCCACTTATTCCTGTGCCCTCATTACAGACATCTCCAGTTGATTTTGATCCTAAAGTTCCCAAACTCTGTGTTCCCACTTTAAGACCGCATAAGACACCCCTGGAATGGAGTCCCTTGCCCTCATTCCCAGCTCCCTTCCTTCCAGATTTCATCCACGTGCCATCTCGAGGATGCCTTTTTGATTATTCCAATGCCTACAGAACCCTACCACACCATTACAGTTTCCATCTGATTGTTCACTGCTTACCCCTAGCTTCATTCTGATAGAGAAAGTTGCTGTGCATGCACACTATGTCTCACTGACCTTTGATATCAACTCTTAATTCAATACCTGGCGTATATAATCAGTTTTCTCCACATTTGTTATTAAGCAAATCAATCATTCCAACTTTAGAGCCTCAGTCAAGGCATTGAGACTTTTTGGGGGTCGGTCATATGTTATGGAAAGCACGATTAATATTGCTTTGTACTCCGCAGAGAAGGGATTGATGTAAATGATCTCATACCCTTCCATTCAGTTCTTATTTTCCAATTCTGAGAAATAGAAAAATGCATTAGAAGGGTAATTGTTAGTTTTTGACTCTGAAAAACTTAAGTTCATCCAAATCTCTGAATTAAAATTGTATTAGTATGAAATTAATCATTTTTCATATTTCCTCAGTTTTATAAGATCTTTTGATTATATTCTTGGACATTAATAATGAATCTCCTCCCCTTTAAAATTCTTGTTGCTACTGAGCATTGTTTCTGATTTCAAGTTATTTATTCTTATTCTTGGATAATATGGGTGACTATGAAGAAATGAGAAATTCTCAGTAATTCCTTTGGAAGAAAAGAAGAATGTTCTACAAATAGTGGGAGTAAAGGGAAGTGGCATGTAGTCTTGTTTGTGTCAAATGCCCTGAGATCTTAAACAGATCATTCTCTTTATCTTGGCCTCAGAGACTTATCTATAAAATGAATGCCACCAAATTGAGCTAAATCATCATTAAACTATTTCAGTTTAGTACACTCATCTCATGGATTAAAGAGCAAATTTCAGAAGCTTACCTGTATTGGAAAATAATAGATAAACATGTTAAACGGTAGATATCAGGTCCTAATCCTTAAGTCCTGTGGATGCAAATTTATATAGTAAAGTTTCAGTAGAAATTTTACAAAAAGATGGGACATTATCTCTCTTTAGCCATGTGGACCCTATACGCTGTCACCAACATTCTAATGAGGAACTGCAGAGGATCCTGTAACTGGACTGGGGAAGAGCAGACTTCTGTTCCAGAAGCCACAAAAGAGTTTGATCCCTTGATGCAGATCCCCTGAAACTGATACTGATATCAGACATCTGTTCTCCAGGGCAGTGAAATAATACATTTGCACTGGGATAACCATCTCTGTGGTCTTTTGTTAAAGAAACCATAGGTTTTTTGACAGGCAAAATAGAAGGCTACTACAAGAAATGCCTAGAAATGTAAGAGTGACTTTGGAATTGAACACTGGGCATAAAACGGAAGAATCTTCAGACGCTGAAACAGATGCCTGTTAGAAACATGGGCATTAAAGATATTCTGTTTGGAATGTGGAAGACAAGCGCACACAGTCAAGCCTAAATCACCTGGGAATACCCATCCCTTAGTAAATTTTTATTGGTGAAAATAGGAGTGTTATCAGTGCCTCTGGGGAGAGCCTGGAAAAACCAATGAGAAGTCTGTTACTGAAACTGGAGGATTGGTGATTGTTGAGTATGCGAGGTTCAGTTTGTAAGTGGTTAGCTTGATTATCTGGGGCATCCCCAAGGCTAATGCTGAAGGACAGCCTGCTTTCCTGTGGCTACAGGAAAATTCAAGACAAAGAGGATAAAGTGAAGAGAGACTTGCTAAGGAGAGAAAGCACAATCTCAATTTATTTGGCTGTAAAATATTTTAAACTAGGAGACCCTTAGAAAGAGCAGATCCAAGGAGCTGCTGAACAACCTTAGGGTATGCTTAGAGGTGACATTGATGTCAATTCAATAGTAGCTATGAATAATAATGAGATTGACTAAGTTCTGTTAATGAAGATTCTCCACCACTCACGTAAAATTCCCGCCATGATTTTGAGGATGTTAAATCATCAGAGACTGTCTCTTTGAATTAAGATGGGATAAAAAGAAAAAAAGGCAAGATGAAGTAAGATTATCAAGTGCCCCACAGATTTGATGGACATGAAGGGGCATAAACTGCATAAAACTTTTTCACATGCTATCTTAAAAACAAGAGGAAAGGTGACTGTAATCACAGAGTCTTGGGCACAAACTCAGCTGTTTGAGTACATGTAGTGGTGAGGGGAGCGGGCCCTGTTTTTTGTCCTGCCCGGCTCCCGCACGGCTGGCTTATATCCCGAAATAACAACACACAAATTGTACTCATTTAAACATTGCCTGGCCCATTATATCTAGCCTCTTTTTGGCTAAACCTCACATCTTAATTAACCCATTTCTAATAATCTGTGTACCACCA
>LOEQ01003185.1:70197-90805 GCA_001685075.1 Bramus lutescens | reverse complement strand
GCAGTTTCTTTATTAACCAATGAAAGTAACACATAGACAGATAACCCTCCTACATCAAGTACATAGGCAAAAAAGTCCTCCCACTGTGGGGCCAGAAGGTGGACCTGCAAGCCAAAGAGAATTGTTTCCAAACTAAACAAACAAACAAACAAACAAAAATTCCTCTGCTGGGTCTAAAATTGCTTGGGACTATAAAGGACACCTTGTTCCTGCATTGTCCTCTTTGGGAAACTGTACTTTCTATAACTGTTGTTCCATGCCCTTTTTATCATTTCATTTGAGAACGAATTACTGATATTCTAGTTTTGTTGAAACATTGGCAGAGAATAATTTCGTCTAGGGATGGATCATGTTATATAAAGTATGAAACTGAAGATATTTGAACTGTTAGCATTTGAGTTTGAAGACATTAGGCTATAATTGATGGAAACTTTGGAGGGGTGAAGAGGGATGATTATCTCTTGCAAGCATATATATGGAATAAATGTAAATTTGGGGGGTCTTTTGGGGGGAGACAGAGTTTTTAACAGGTTATATGATGGGCACCCAGAGATAACATGTTTTTGGCTGTTATAGGTGTGTGTGTGAACCAATATGCTAAAGTTTTGCTCACATAATTAAAATATTAAGATGAGATTATTAAGATTATTCAGGAAGATTCCAAGTGTCACCAGAAATAACCTTAAAAGAGAAGGCTGAAGGAGATTAGATATATACATGCAAGGTGGAATGCAGGGATTTGAAGATTTGCACTGTTGACTTTGAATACAGCAGATGGGCCAGGCGGGAAAAATAATTGTGGATCCAGAAGCTGCAAGAGACATTGAGTAGAACCTCCTCTGGAGGGCTTGGAGCAAGGGTGTAGACTGCCCATACCTTCATTTCAGTCCAGGGAAATTTATACTACGATACCAGATTTACAGTTCCCAAAACTGTGAGCTAACTAGTTGCTGCTGTTTTAAGCTGCCAAATGTATGGTCATTTGTTACAGTCAACTATGGCAGCCTTGTATGGACCAAATTAAGAACAAACAAAAACAAAGCTTCATCTTATGGTAGACAGAACTAAACATGGAGTTAAATGTATATACATTATAACAGTACTATTTCTTAACTGGATGAATGAGATACCTGGATGTTTCTGCCTCCTCAGCCCTCCTGTAAAGATTCAATGAAATAATATATGTAAAAAAAAAAGGAAAAAAACTAGCAAAGCACAGGGCTCAGAATGGCACCTCAGATCTGCCTACATATAAGTGGATAAGTTTAAATGATTACATGTTCCTAAGACATTGTTTAAAATACTACTTTTTGTTTGTTTGCTTGTTTTTGTGTGTTTATGTTATGTGGCCTTTATGTTACTACAATTTTAAAAAGCTTTGCTTGTTCAGTGCAGAATTTGACTACCCGGTGATCTGTTTCTGCAGCGAGGTAAACTCAGGTTGACTGGTTTGAAGGGTTTCCCTTGAATGCTTCCAAGATGAGTTCTCTTCAATTGCTAGCTAATTCCATGGAAATGCTTCCTATTGAAAAAGTCCCCTTTGAAAATGGAGGATGTAGACAGAGCTCTCTGTCCTGCCTGCCAGCCTGCCGGCTCCTGAATAACCACACGCACACTTCTTATTAATTATTAAAGCTTGCCTGATAGCATAGGCTTATTTTTTGCTAGCTTTTATAACTTGACACATTTCTGTTTACTTGCTTTCTGCCTCATCATTTTATTATGTTTGCTCTGTACTGCCTGCCCAAGCTGCTTTCTTGCTTCTTCCATGACTGACTGGTGACTCTCTGCATCTCCACCCTATTTCTTCCCAGAGTCTTCTTCACCCTGAAAATCCTGCCTTGCTATTGACCGTTCAGCTTTTTAATAAACCATTCTGAGGGACAAACCTTCACAGTGTACAAAAAGATTATTCCACAACAGGAGGTGACTGAAGACTAAATTGTAAAAAAAAATAAAAATAAATAGGTAACTGGGACTGGAGAAATGGCTTAGCACTTAAGAACCCTTGTTTCTCAACTAAAGAAGCTGGGTTTGGTGCCCAGCACTCACATGGTGGCACACGATCATTTGTTCACTCCAGTTCCAGAGGACTGAAGGCTCACGGCCTCCTATGTACCAGGCATGCACAAGGTACCTAGATAAAAAGGCAGACAAAGCACTCCTTCACATAAAATAAAAAAAATGTTTTAAAGTAGGCAATTAATGCAATTAAAATGCCAGTAAGTAGTACTTTTTGGAGAATGTCCTCAATGTTAAAAACAGTTAGCTACTATGCATTTGTTCTTTTTTTAAATCAATTATATCATCTCTATCTCTCAGTATGCCAAAATGCATAAAACTCAAATGATAGACTCTATTCAAACCTGTCCTCTCTCAAGAGGCTTTCATACAGTTCTTCTGAAGCTCATACATGTTCCTATTGTTTGAACTTTCAGGGTTTTGAACAGCAGTATGATTCTACAACATTCCTTTTTTTTTTTAAATAGAAATTAGTTTCTCTCATTACGGTAGAAGCTATAGAGTTCCCAGACAGATGACAATTGTTTTGTTATTCAGCATTAAGACAACAGGACTTTCACCAAGATGAGACTGACTGCCACAGCTTCTACTTTTCCTCTTTAACACTCCTTATTAAGTAGGCTTTCCTATAGGAACTTGAGAAAAGAGAAAATGGCAGAGAGAGTTGGAAGGGTGGCTCCAATTACAAACAACATTGTGGTACAAAAGAACTAGGTGAGACATGCAACCTGCAATTGCTTCTAACACAGCATTTCAGTTTTAGGCTCTAAAACCAGTCATATAGCAGGAGGTAGTTCAAGTCTCTAGGACATTTCCTAAATTTTCTCAGCGGTAAAATGGCTACAAGAGTCAGTTGGGTATTCTCATTGATATCTAGAACTTACTCATTACTCTTAAAAATATATAAAATTCCTTCTAAGAAGCATTTAACAAAAGAGCATTAAAGTAAAAGAAGGAAGCCAGATTGGAACTATGTTATAATAATAATGGGTAATAATTGGCATTTCTCAAACTTACATTTATAAAGTAGACCACATGACCAGAATGAATTAGTATGAGTATTAAGATGCAAATTATAAATCTTAATCTTGAGGTCATTTTTTATAGGTGGGGTGGAGGACAAAGCAGATTCACACAGTAAACCTGAACAGTGACAAACAGCTTCACTTGATTTTATTATGCCAGTCAGCCTTTAAGAAAGGGAATACCAGGAGTGGCTAAGTTGTTTTGAGTTTAGGACAACTTGAAAAATTGGCAGAAAAATCTCCATGCACACTTCCCATGCTGGCAAACTTTTCATTTTTACGTATATTCTGGGGACAGAGAAAGTGCCAGTATGTTCTCTAAAAGGGAGGTAATTCTAAACGTAAGTTAAAACAGATGCTTGCCTTCTGCTGCTCCTTGCTTACTGAAAGGTTTTCTGATAGACCTGAGATTAGGTCAGCTTTCAGTTCCCTCTAGTCTGAGTGCCTGCGTGCTAGAGCTGGGAGGAGGAGCAGCAAACGTGATCCTCTTCTCCAACTGTCTGTATCCTTGCCATGTCAGCGTGCTCCGCCGCTGCCCTTTATGAGCGAGAACTGGAGTCGCTGCAGCAGATGACACTGTAAACAAACGTTAGAGGTTTGGGGCTTTTCCCTACTTCAGCTTTGAAGCCGCAGGAATTTCTGAGCTTGTGTCTCTGACCCTGAGACTTCTTCCAGCACCTTACTTAGCTCTTCAAGTGACCGCTGGAGTTTGAAGTGCAACTTCCAAAGCTAGAAGTATTAAGAAGGGATAGCAGCCAGAGACTGCAGCTTCTCTGTGTGCTGTCTTTTAAATTCAGTCATTCTTTAGCCTTATAGACTGTTTGGAGAATGCTTTTGTGATGTGAGGAATTCCTTTCACTGTGAGAATTGAAGTTTTCTTCCTGTATACACTTTTTCCTCAAATAAATAGGATTGACACTGTGATTGAAAAAAAAAAAGGTTACTCTGCTCATCTGCCCACCTTGGGTGTTTTAAGAATATACAAATGATAACTTCACTTCTAATATATGTGGCATTTCTTTATACTAACAAAGCTGAGTTCATACAAGACTGAGACCCTGTGTTCCCCATGGACATACTTAGGTAAAGTCACAAAGAATATGAATCCAAGAGTGCTAATAAAGAATTAACTACAGGTAGCACATCTCCGATACATCTCTTTGTTTTCCTTTATGTATTTGCAAACTTTTTTTCTCTATACTATAGGCCATAAAGTAATATAATAAGGATAACTGGAATTTATTCACCCGAGCTATATAGCTACTGACATTGACCACTGACCATAATTCATTAGTCTAAAGGAGAATGCTTAGACTTTTCACGACCCCCACAAACTGAGGGATTCATTATTTGCTATAGCTTATTGTGCTGTCTTAAAAGATGCTTGGCCAAAAGTGCTGGGATTACAAGCTGAATGTATACAGTATTAGGGATCAAACCCAGAGCTCATGTATGTTAGATAACTGCTCTAACAGTTGAACTAAATCCTCAAGAGTAATATTGATGCTTTGGCTGAAGACATGCCTGAACATATAAAAACTATTTATGTTTATATTTATATTTATTTATATGCTTCAATATATAAAAGTATTCAAGCCTGGGATTCCTGGTCAAAAGGAAAAAATATACCTCCAAAAGTTGTCTTCCATTTTCTAGACCTCCACAGTGTACATGCACACTCACACAAGCTTGCAAGATAATGTTAAAGTTAAATTAATGAAGTTAAATTTGAGGAGGGGCAGCCAGTAATATGGTTCATCAAGTAAAGGCAGAAGATTAAAAACTCCACAGACTTATCTTCTGACCTACACACATGTTTCATAGCACTTATACCCTTCCCATCACTTACACATTTGAACACACACAATAATAAATAAATAACTTTCTTTTTTGAGAGAGGGTACCACTGTGTATCCCTGGCTGTACTGGAACTCACTCTGTAGACCAGGCTGGCCTCAAACTCACAGAGATCTGCCTGCCTCTACCTCCCTAGTGGTGGGAAAAATAATGACCTTTTTAATGAAGTGGAATAAGAGATCAATACAAAATTTTTGGAATAGATTACTAAATTCTTATTTTGCAGTCAAAACAAATAAAGAACTCAGTCGCATACCTGTGTTCACTTTGATTTGACAGAAAATTGTGGTTTCCTTAAGCCTGTAATGAAACAATGTGCAGGCTCTAATCATTACCTCAGTATTAATCAGCACATGGACTCTTCATGTGTCATTGTAACTTTTTATTTTATCTTTGTGGATATTTGCAGTATCAATTTGCCAAGCAGGTCAATTTTGAGAGCCTATGTGTATATGATTTCTCTTAGGTAGCACTAAAAGGATGCAAACTGGCAGAAGGATTTTGAGTATTGATGGCTATCTATCCCCCAGTTTTAAATATTCCTTCAGCTGTTAATAAATTTAGATAAAACAGAAATAATAAGTATTGGCGTTTGATATGTAGTTCCATATATTTCACACTTGTACTCATTTCATCATTTTTTAAGAAATATGTATTTATTTATTTATTATGTATACAATATTTTGTCTCTGTGCATGTCTACAGGCCAGAAGAGGGTGCCAGACCTCATTACAGATGGTTGTGAGCCACCATGTGGTTGCTGGGAATTGAACTCAGGACCTTTGGAAGAGCAGGCAATGCTCTTAACCACTGAGCCATCTCTCCAACCCCTCATTTCATCTTTTAAAGAACAACTAAGTTGTGTAGATAGAAGGAAATCCCACCTTATAGATGGGAACATTTATAACCACTGATTAACATCACTGAAGTTAATAGCTGATCAGTGGAATCAAAGTAAGATTTGAGCCCAGTTGGCAAAGTTTTTGCTCCTATGCACTTAATCAATATGCTAGTCTCAATGAGATACAACTAATACATTTTAAAACCCTTTATTCATATATTAGATAAGTCTTCAATGGTACATCTGTAAATTAAATGCTATAGCTAATGGATCTTAGGTTGTACTTGATTTTCCTAATCAAATCTTTCCTATATGGAGACCCCATAATATCTCTTCTTGCTGTCTATATAATTTTACCTGCAGCTACAAAAATCTGGCTCCTGTTTTTAATCTTTATAGTCTCAAAAAAGAAACAGAATAGAAAAAAACTCTATGCATTTCTCTCATATACCCTTTTCAAAGCATGATAAACATGGTATTTTAAAAGGTTTTATAGTGTAAATTTTTCCCTGTATCAGCTTGAAATTTTTTTATGTCTTTCCTCTAATATCAAAGTTTGTTTTACTTAGTCACCGATGGGGTAAATATTTATTTTGTTAATTTTACTTTAAGAAATTTTTATCTTGATAATAGACTGCCTGCTTGAAGACATATTCTTTAAAAGCAAATTTAATGACCAGAAGTAGTAGCACACACCTTTAATCTAAGCACTTGAGATATAGAGGCAGACAGATCTGTGTGTGAGGCAACCTGGTCTAGAGTGAGTTCCAGCACAGCACCTAGAGCTATGCAGTGAGCCCCAATGTCAAAAAAGAAGAAAAGAAAAAAAAACTCTGAATAAATTCTTTCCTCTAACTTAAGTCTTCCCTAGTTCTCTACTTCAATAACTCAAGCATTCTTTTTATAAAAAAATTTTTCTTAGTTAACCCCCACATTTACATGTAACCATTCCTAAATCCAAAGGATAATTGAAAAATTATCAGATCACTGGATCAAATGAGAGATTTATTTCCCTATTTTAGGAAATGGATTTTCTAATGAATTTCAACCAAACTAACCCAAAATCAGCTTTTGGCATATTTCATGCTAATGATAGATTTGCTTTTTGCTTTTGAAGGAGAATTGATATTCACAAATCATATGTCACAAGCCACTAAAAGTGTCAGACTACCACAGCAGGCCCTTGGTGGCTTGTTAATCTCCCCTGTTTAAAGGAAACAGACTAATTCACTTACATATAATGAAAGCCATGCCTGTCCATGCCAGCCCCTCCAAAAGCACCAGCCCGTGCAAGTCCTGCCTTCTCTTTTCACCTCCTCCTTCCTGGCTCTGACAATTAAACACGGAATTAAGACACAACGATCTTCTTAATGTTGTCATGCCTGAGTCCTTTCAGATGTCACATATGTTAAAAGAAAAAAAAAGAATATTTCATGTTTTTCTAGCATCAAAAGGGAATAGCGGGGTCCCCTGCCCACCTTTCACCATTTTTCTCTGTGAAGCATAAAGGATAAACCAGGATGTTAAATACCAGGGCCAGATGTATATATAACCTTTTGCCCTCATTATTCTAATTGGTTTCCATCAGACAGAGGGCGGGAAAAATAAAATTCCACAAAACAGGAATTAATTAATGCAAAACTGAGATAGTAAACTTAGCTTAGTTTAGCTAAAATCCAGGACTTTAAAAACTACAATGATAAGAACTTACAAGAGATTAAATGATTATATGCATAATCCTAAAAGGAGGAAGGGAAATGACTTATCTTTATTGTTGGCACTCAGATATTATCTAACTTTCGTGTATTGTGCCCAGGCTGTATAATTTTTAATGCTTCTCATATTTACATTTATTTTTGTGCTTTGAAACACAGGCCAAATGTTCTAACACTTGTGGCTAACTATGTCTGTAGTTGGATCTGTGCTTTCTGATTTTGCGTGGTTTTCCTTTTTAGCAGTATTAGCTATTTGTGACAACTAAATATAGTTGAGATAGATCACCCTCACAAGTGTCTTAATGACAAAAGGAGAAAGCTGGAACTGGGATGAAAACAGACTTGTGCTTTCGATGTATGTCTTAATCAAAGCTTAGAGTCACAAGAGTGAATATCTGGAGTTAGGACATTTAGGAGGGAAATTTTTTCATTGTAAGCATACTGTACATGTTAGTCATGGCTCAGAATGGAGTAGGAATTTTATGGAGTAAGAAGGGGGAGGTGCAAGAAGGTTTTGAATTTCCTTCCAAATGTATTTTTTAAATAACATTACAGAATCAGGATCTAGGAAGAAGGGAACAATAAAAGAGAAAGATTTTGTTGTTGTTGTTGACAAATGACTTGAGGATGGAGTTGACTATTGGGAACGGGGTATGAAGAGACCCAAAGAGACATTGATTAAAGAATTTTAGAATGTGTCAATGCTGGAATCCTATAAGATACCCCCTAAAGTGTGTTGACAGCTAATTTTGGAGTATAAAGTCAGAATGGAGGTTCTGAGGAATAGGAGGAGCGTCCAGAGGTCATTTAGGTCACTCCAGTCATTCTGCAAACCATACCCATAATTGTAGACATCTTCCCCTGACTCTTAACAATAATAATCACAATTGGAGATTCTTCTGTGTTCATTAATAGCCATGTCTAGCATGGTAAAATATTTGGATATGCACAGATGCATATTAATGAATATAATCATCACACATACATATTGCATTACCTCTTTTCAATTTTCAGCATGCCCATTTTGCCTTCTTGGGGTAAACAAGGAAGTTCATGTCAAATCACACACACATACACATGCACATGATGAGTCTTAGTAAGAAATTGTTTGTTTCCTAATGTACTTTGAGGAGGCTGGGATGATGGCTCAATTTGTAAAGTGACCGAAGAGCTTGTCTTCCACAAGCATGCAGACTAGACCTGAACTCAGATTTCCATCACCCATACTAAAAAGGATAGGTATGGAGTGGGCAGGGTGGAGGCAGACAGACCTTCTGAACTCACTGACCACCCATTCCAGCAGAATTGGAGAGCTCCAGGTTCAGTGACACACATTATCTCAAAATCTAAAGTGTAAAGTAATCAATGAGGACAACCAGTGTCAGCCACTGATCTTCACAGCGCAGACACACCTTTGCAAACCATAGACATGCACATACATGATCTCATATATATATGCATCACCAATTTGCACACAAATTAAATTGCAAAAGAAAATATATATTTTAGATGATTTAGGAGTCCCTTAGCCACTAAGCCTCAGTCTGTAGCTAGGATCTGAATCCAAAAGCTTTACTATACTTTCTGGAATTTATGGAAATACATTTTGAATTATATGATGTACATTAAATGTAAAACCTCATGCTGCTATAGATTTTAGTTTGCTGCCTTACTACATAGGTAATCTTATTTGTATAGTTGGTGTTATAAAAGAGATAAAGTCTAAAGAAAAAAATTGTGCCTTGGGTAAATAATAGCTAAAGAAAAGAAAAGCTGAAGATTTCCATAGACTGAAAGTGTATATAAAACTATAAATGGCTAGGTGGTGGTGGCAGATGCCTTTAATCCCAGCACTTGAGAGGCAGAGACAGGTGGATCTCTGTGATTTCGAGGTCAGCCTAGGCTGCAAGAGCTAGTTCCAGGACAGCCAGTTGTTACACAGAGAAGCCCTGTCTTGAAAAGCTTAAACAAAACAACAACAACAACAAAAATACTATAAATGATTTCAAGAACAGAATACAGTCAGTGGTAGTCCATTAATTTAAACATAAGTTTCCTAACGACACAATACAAATATGAGATTACTAAGAACATTTTGCTCACATGGTAAAGAAAATCTTTCAAAGGAGAAAAATGCTGTCAATGACCTAACTGAAAAATCTAACTAAAAGTGGTTGAATATTTCCTTCTCTGATTCTGCTTTTTAATATGCATTTGACAACATTCAACATCTATCTTATTGCCTTGGGGTTAGTAAGATAACTCACTTGAAATCACAAACTGTGACACTTGATTGATTCAAAAAATTCGTAGAAATCTTAGAACATTCAAACGTCATGAGAATGTTGTAATTTTTCTCTTTTAAATTGCTGCTGCCTTCAAGAATATCCAACAGCCGAGTCTTGCTGATTGCATGCCAGTATGGTCATATTTTTATGAGGCTTTAAAATGTCCAATTCTTTCCTGTTTATCAAAATGTCCAGGTGACATGCACAGATAGTCATTAAGAGAGGATCACTTGAGATTTTCCAGTTCCTTACCTGCTAATTTAGCACTATTTTGTTTTGTTTTTTGTTTTGTTTGGTTTTTTTTTTGAACTGAAAATTGAAAACTATAATGATAGTGCATCAAATAATGGAATTTTAGAGATCTTATGTAAGGACACATTTTTAAATGACATATATATATATANTATATATATATAATTAAGGTCAATTAGACTCTTCTGTTGTTTACCCCAAATTAAACTACCAATACAAATCATGTGAAATATTGGAAAAGTCACAGTGCCTCTCATTCAGAAGCATATTCATCACTTGGCAAATTCACACTAAGTACTTGTTATACTCCATCCTTTGTGAAGTAGTTTGGTACAATAAGATGAATCACTGTTATCTTTCATACGCTACTTATAACTTAGAAGCAGAAAAAACATGTGTATTCACACAGAAGAGTAATCATCTGAATAATAGACAAGCTAAGAACAAAGAAGAGTAAAATGCAACCCTAATAAGGTCTAAATATTTAGATTAAAAACCATTTGAGATGAATGATACTCGTTCAAGTTTCTCCAAGAAGGACTTTTTTGGGGGGTCAGGGAATAAAGGATAAAGCTATCTTCAAGGCATTAGGGAGATTGTGCATACATAATAATGGCCCATATTATAGCAAAAATAATTAAAACAATTTGTCATGGTAGGGCAACATAAATCTAAATGTTTGTTATTCAACAGATAATATCTACTTACACTATCTGAGTGTTAAATTATCGGGGGTAGAAGAATGTCAGGCTAACTACAAGATAAACCAATTATATTTTTCTCTATTATAAAGAGCAAATTCAAAAAATGAGAAGTCCAAGTTCAAATACAAATAGTCAAGTAGTGAGGTAACCACAGAGAGAGAGAGAGAGAGAGAGACAGAGAGAGAGACAGAGAGAGAGAGAGAGAGAGAACACTCTGGGCCGCCTGGCGTTTTTCTTCAGGTACCCCAAAAGTCATGCTGGTCCCACCTCTTAAAGATCATTGGCTGTGATCTCTGTATGTGGTAGGCTTCCAAAGTACATCTATGAACTCATAGCCTGAAGCACTGTGAGGAATATTAGTTCTGTCAAATGAGGGGAAATGTAAATAGATCTGTGTGCTACATGCTGGATTATAGAATCTGTCTATAGGCTCTAATCAATTCAATCAAAAATATTATGTAGCGAGGAATGATATTTCCAATTTTCAGAAAAACTAAAGCTAACCTAAACTAGTTGGCAAGTACAACGATTAGCAGAACAATGGTCCCAAGCTAGGTAAACCTGAAACTAATCATTGCATAATAGCATCTCATTTCTATGTGTTTAATGAGTTTGTTATGGCTTTTTAGAGTTCATGGTCTCTTCAAAAGACCTTCAGGATTGAAGCAGAAAGAAGAAATGTGGTGGATGCAGTTTGGCAAAATAATTAAGATGTCTTTCTAGGAAAAGTAGCAATGGGGAGACAGGAGAATGGCTTTATGTCGATATATGTTTAAGAGGCTTCACAAGTGCAGACAAAAGGGAAAAGTAATAATATATAGGTTCTGTGAAAATAGTGACTATAAAAGTGCTGATCAGACAAAATAAAATTAGTTAAAAAAAGTCTCAAGGCAACCTATATACAACATCAAATACAGATTTATTAAGTGCAATATAATAATGGCTTGTAAGGCACAAGAAGTCTGTAGAAGTCCAATGTGTCTAAGACTTGCCAGAGTATGCAAGGCAATTTCTCTTGCCTCCCTGGCTCAGCTCCTAAGCAGAGCTTTTATCTGGAGAGATAATTCCAGATGTTCTGACCCCTTCCAAATTCTTATTTGATGATCAGTCATCTGGAGTGGAACTCTCACTCCCCATTGAGTTTTCAGAGTGACACACTGAGGCTTGCTTTCCTAATTAACACATTGGGTCATCCTATGTGCCTAGGAGTTCTTACAGATCAAAATGTCAGATTCTCAAATCAATGGCTTTGTTGCTGGGGAAAAGACATGATTACCTCTTATGTGGTGGCCTTCTTCACATGTCTCTGCAGAGAAGGCTCCCATGAGTGTCTGAAAAATCTCAGCTGTTATTTCTCCAATTTAATTTGTTTTATTTTTTATCCCAGAAAACAATAAACTACCAGCTAAGAAGACTCAGGGTGCTTCTGTGGAGCAGCAGAAGCTGCTTTCAGCAGAACTAGCAAACCCTCTGATTGTTACCATTCCAGTAAAGATTTCAACACAGAAGAATGATCTTGACATAGAGTTGCTTCTGCAAATGAATTAAAATTTATTATTGCTTCTAAGGATCCAGAGTAGCATTTAATGTAGATATTGCTGGACACTTCTGTTTATATTCTATATTATATTAAAAATAAAGTTAAAATAGCATTCATTCACAAATGTTAAAAGTTTAAATTAGGGAAATATGAGGAAATCATCTCTGATTTTAGCCACATCAGCCTTCTTAAAAGAGTCAAATCTTGAAATATCATTAAGATAGAATATATTATTGACAACATAATGACATTAATATTGTTATCAATAATTCAGTTGTCAATTGTATTGCTAAAATCATCTTGCTTCTTTTAACAGAGTAATAATAATGGCTTTCATCATATTATACAGATATTCATTGAGAACCTATTGGATGCCTGTGTGGCAGTTCCTGTAACTCCAATATTTAATTTAGGATGCTGAGGTAAGGGAATAATGAGTTTCAGACTAATTTAACCTACATAGAAAAACCTTGTCTCAAAAATAACAGTTTTTATAATAACAAGAAAATAGAAGATATCAGCCCTATACTTCAAACTCCTACAACCATCTAATTTAGATTTTAAGGAAGTTAATATAATGGAATCTGTGAATACCTATAATTTCTGTGTGCAAATGAAGTAATCAGTACAGTGGTTGGTATGGTAAAGTCTTGGAGGTGGAAACACAAGAGATGTTCTTTGAAGGAAGCATACATTCTAGAAGAGAGACTGAAAGGAATTCAAAGTAATATCTGTGTCCTAATTTGAAATGTAGTTTGCATATGGATTAAGCATTCAAAGCATGTGACTGAAGGAATGACGGAACCAGGGAAGACAGTGCTTGAGATAGTTGGTAAACTCATATTTCGATAGACATATGAAATGTTCTCATAAGATTGCAAACACAAGAAAAGTAGGATAGTTCAGTTGGCACATTGTCTTGCTTTTTAAAAATTATTTTTCTTGATGGACTAGATTTTAAGCAATTAAATACTATCTGTTTTATTTAACGACGTCTGCTATTGGATTAGATCTCATTTGGTTTTCAAAATTATCCAAATGAATCTTGGCAAAAGTCATGCATGAAGTCATGATATGTCACAATGCATGAAAGTATTAAAGGGATACTTGTCAATTGGCCAATTTGTTTTGCTTTTTTTTTTTTCAGGACAGTGATGACTGAATTCATGTGAAGGGCAGTTCTAAGGCTCACAAAAACTATAGATCCTGTAGGAAAATTCAGTCAAGGAAATGAATAAATATGTTCTCAACAATCATAATGATGTCCCTCATCACACTTTTTAGTACGGAATTGAACTCTCTAGACCAAATTACACCAACCACCTAGCCATCACAAAGCTACCTATTGGGGAAAGTAAGGCACTGTTAAAGGATCTCTCATGCGCGTATGATTTATAAATGCTATTGCATGTGTCCCTACAATAAACCACCTGGGAAAAAGGTGTCATCATCACCACTTTGCAGTCAGAAAATCTATGTCCTTAAGATGCTCCATTAGTTTGCTGCAGCCTTCAAACTAATAAAAGTAAGCCGATAGCCCGGTCTCTTTGAAAACTTCAAAACATAACACTGTCTCTCTGATTCAATCTGAAGGATTGCCCTGAGAAGGATGCATGTATCTATCCCAGGCATCTCTCAGGTAATATGGATGGTTTTAGGATACACTAATTCCCTCTTTAAAAACCTCGCACCGACAACAGGCTGGTAGGGGAATTAGCAACTGTATTCTCAGTGAGAGATTTCTATCTTTATCTATCATTAACTTTTGCATACTGCATCCATCCAGTGTGTATTAGCATTATTTTTTTTCTTACGCACCTCCAGTATACCAAAAGGTGAGGGTTCAGAACATACCTAAGAACAAGAAGAAAACTCTCAAACTTTCATTATCATTATTTAGCCCTCTGCCAGGGTGCTATGAATGGTTCAAAAACAAGTGCAAAATGGTGCCCTGCCCTACAGGACTTACAGTCTTGTTAGAAGGCTCTCAGGGAGATACAAGACTGTAATGTACATTATCTACTCCTGACCGGCTTGAGTTTTTGTATTTATGAGGATTTTTTTTTGTGTGTATATATATATATAGGGAATGAACACAACACAGAAACAGATCTGGTCTACAGACTGTTGTCCTGTGATTTTTATTTTTGGAGGTTAATCCTATTAATTATATGATTTTCACTTTTTTCTTGGCTTCTAAAATAGATATCTCAATTTAAGATACAACACACTCACTTTTAGTGTTGTCATGGGTAGAGCATGTACCATTAAAACTGATGTGTGGAGATAATACACACCACATGGTTCCTTACTGTCTATATGTCTGGATTTAATCACAGGTTCTTCATGAAATGTCGCAATCCTAGGGCAAGTTAGCTGTTAGATTCTTCTGTGTTTGAGCTGGGCTGCATATTATAGGTGAAACTTTATTACAAGGCTACTGAGGTTAATTATGTCTGAAAGTTTCCAGTACAATCTACATCAGTTGACACTCTGTTCATACTACATAAACAGTCTGGAGGGAGACCTTTATTAGCAGAGCAAGAAAGCAGCTAGCAGTCTGGGCTCTGTAATGTCCTTTTGTTTTTTCGAATCCTGACTCTAATAGTCATTCTGTTTTATTTAATGTATAGTTAATCAAATGTATGCTTATAAAACCAAATAATTAATAGCAAATAAGATCAAATCTTGAGTTTAAACATTCCAAATGTAGAAATAGTTCTTAGTTTGAGATGGTATGTGCCAGAATAGCCCCCCATTGCACCTCAAGAAAAACATGGCATCTTTTATTCCAAATTTCAAATTAAACATGGTATGGCTTTGAAAAACAGCCTAATATGCAAAAAGTACATGAAGAAATTACCCAATAAGCTTAGATTAAAGACCTAGTCTCTTGAATGTCTATTATATTTCCTGCCATATAAAATCTTCCTTATTTTCCACAAAGTGTACTCTTATCTGTAGGTCTTTCTGTCTTAAACAATAAAAGACAAAGATTGAAGCTAGACAATCTAGGATGGTCTGGGAGGACCTTTTCTTCCATCAAGCCTCTGAATACGGTGTCATTAATTCCAGGGTTATACAAGGTCTAGCTTTCCTCATGGAAGTTCTGTTTCACTGGCTTCAATACGGTTCATGTTAGCGAGGTTAGGCAGATATAAACCCTTCAGGTATCCTATGACTTCCAGGGCAAAAGCACTCAGGAAGATTTTCGGGTTCTAATATCTTTGCATTAAGGAACTTACTAACCATATAGAAAAAAAAACTATATTCACTGAAATGTTGAAAAAAAAAAACAAAACACGGGATGATCTTGGCATAAATTGGCATATGTGTTAGAACACTAGAACATAGGACTCCAGAGCTGATGATTAACTTTCACCTTCAATAATGAAGTAAGTTGCTAAATATTACACGCATGCCACCCTGCAGTGAAATGGAAATGCCCGTAGAATCCCACTCAGGGTTCCTACAGTGACTGGATAAGAGGCACTTGGCCCTTATCAGTCAGTATTAAACAATATCCCAACTGAGAATTCTCAGTTCCACTCAATTCTCTAATAACAACTCCACAGTTAGTCTACGTATGTAAAACAGGTTTTGTATCTGCAAAGTAGCAAGAAAATAAAAAAAATGCAAACTGACAAGAGACAATTTGAAATTATTACAGAACTAACAAGAAGTAGCTATTCACAATTCCCTGAACTTTGGGGGTTCAAGTCTCCTCCATTGTAAAATGAGATTGGCAATTACTTGCATGGCGTCTTGTGGGTATAACATCCAATTTCTTCAGCTTTAGGGCTTTTTGTGGCTATGCCAAAATAAGTTGTCATGATTCCAGATTTTTTTTTTTACAATTCCAGGAAACTTAGGTAGTATCAGTGACCTAAGAAGCATCTGCTACCTACACAGACATATATTTTCTGTGTAACAACCTTTTTTTTACTAACAGTTTTTGGCAGTTGAAACAGGAAGAAGTGAAACATTAGATTTTTTTTTCCTTAGAGCAAAATATATTGGGAGGAAAAGGGCTACAAGGTCACCCGGTTAGACTAAAGTCTATAACTCTTCTCTCTCTCACCTCATTCCTGCTCCTCCAGAATGGCAGTTGGGTAATACTGCATCAATTTGATAAGGCTGCCTTGCCCCTCCCAACAACTAAAACCATCCTAGACACCTTTTCATGGACACTCCCTCCATTAAAGCTTCAGAGAACTTTAGGACCGCTTTTAAAAATAGCAGATAAATTGATGGCTTTCTTGGGTAACACTCTTCATAGAAAATGTCTCATGGGGGTAAACAGTTGATAGTGCAGTATAAGATTCGTGCCTTGACTACAGACATCAAGTCTTTCCTGCCTCCAGAAACATACTCATGAAAAAGCCTGGGACGTCGACATTAGGAAGAAACAGACGCAAAGTCCATTGCATTTGGCTGCCGGTACAGAGTTCATTTTGTTTACATTATTGCTCTCCAAAGCAGACAAGATGAGATTGTCATTATCCAAATGTTGTCCAGGGTTTTCCAAGTTCGTTCCCGAGCTAAAGTAACAGATTGCCAAAAAGCATGTTTACGACATTGAATTCATTGTGTAATAAAGTGTTAGGTAGATCAGCTAATAAAATTACTTATTTTGGACTTCAATCTAAGTTGAATTTAGGTTTAATTCACCATCAGGGACAAAGAGAGTTGATTTTGTGATAAACTGAAACATAACCAACATTTTGTTGTTAATAAGGAGTATGCTCTTTTATCTAGATTTTGCCCAGGGGAACCACTCCCTTTCAGTGGAAGAAGTTGGCCAATATCAACTGTATTGCTAATGGTCACTTAATTGATCTTGATTCCCAAATTTGTTAAAGCATAGTTGGCACACACAAAAATAAAAAAAGAAAGAAAGAAAAAAAAAAGAAAAAGAAAAAGAATAAAATCCCCCTTGTATTGTCCCTTTTGGCTGACCATGGGCTCATGAGCTGGGATGGAGTTCGTTAAAGTTTAGAAATGGAGCTAATATTAAATCTTTCTGTTCCCATCATTGATTTCCTAGGGGAAATGTTTTAGCAATTTCTCCTCTCTCCCTTTCCTGACATGGAGAGTTTTATGCTCAGCAGTCTATTGTTTAAGCATCAATGAGTCAAGACTCACGGGAAAAGCAGGGATGTGCTTCAAATATTTGGCCAAAAGTACCACTTAAGATAATTTATCTCTTTTTATGCTACTTATCAAATACAAAATAGGAGAAGAGAATCATGATGCTTGAAGTAAAAATATGCGTCTTATCCCGCAGCCGGATAGCTGAACTTTCTATTCTGTGGTGTGCTTTTGTTGTTATGATTTAGTTTTGCAAAAGTATTGTGAAAAATATGGGCCGTTCATTCTCTTTTTTTCTTTGTTTCTATGCCTCGTGTACACTAACACCTGATTGGTCTGCCTTTATTTTACATTAAGAAATCTGAGGTGATTGATTTTTCATTCTCTGTCTTCTTAGTTAACACTTTCACACTAAAAATAAGTTGCATATACATAATGAATATGTTTCATATATATACATATATATATATTGTCTTTGAGTCTTCATGTCAGAACTTCATAAGTAATTTTCTCTTTTGGTTCTAGCTATCACTTATCATGTCTACAAAAAGCACATTATGCCATAGATGAAAGAGAATGTGCTTGGATTTCACACAGCCTCTGTAATGTTAGATGGGACCACATGTCTCAAAGGGCTTTGGTCAGATGGAGCTTTTCCACATCCTGTGTAGGCCAGGAGATAATGGCCTTGCTCAATGAATTGTTTGTTTTCGTACTCCGTTTCTCCAACTGTGGACGCACGTAAAATAAATATTCTTTCACGTTCTCCCCCTCATCGATGCCATCCAGATCACGGACCAAAGTGTATGGACATATCACTTAGAGACTACTTTCACGGAAATAGCACGGCAGGACTGATTTGCCAAGACCTGAGCTTGCATCAGCACCGCTCTGTCGAGGAGCAAGCCTAACGAGCTAAGAAGAAACTGGTGTGAGAATGGCAGTGACTCACGAGGGCTAATAAAACCAACATCCCACCAAAGCAGCATCTGGGCGTGAGGTTTTAAGGAGCAGGCAGGAATGCGCACTAATTATCGGACTGTGAATATGTTGCATATGTTCTGGAGAGGAGATAGTGTGACTCAGGGCAGGCGGTAGCTGAACTGGTAGCCCTGGGTTTTATCCATCACAGATTGAGTATTGAAACTCCAGCTGCAGTGCAGCTTTCTAATGGCCAAGTTCCCACACATGACCTGCCACTACAGCCTAACATTATGCCCCATTCAGACTTTTAACTCCTGTGTGAGGACAGATGTCTATGTGACATTTTCTCTCATAGGATGGAAATTTGAACATATCCATAAAGATAACATTTGTAACTGTGCTGTAGCCATATATACTCTCTCCTTGCTTTCTTTCAATTCATGGTCTCTATTTTAGTAAATTATTATTACATGCATAGATGTATATGCACATATATTTCTAAATATAACCTGTTTAGTCAGTATCAGGTTGACTGTATGCATGTTTTCAGGGCTGACCATTTAGTATTGGATAACCAATTGCTGTGCTCTGTCCTGAGGAAGACTGTTTCTCCCACTCTCAGAATTTCTGAGGTGCCTGTAGTTCTTTGTGTAAGGTTGAGGCCTCATAAGCTCCTTTCCACATTAGTCCTTGTTCAGGTCTTGTTTAGGCAGCCATGTGACTTCATGAGTATAGCTTCTCTGACATTTCTAGGAGACAGAATATCACGTTAAACTCCCTGTTCCTTTGTCTCTTACAGACTTTGGAACTCCTATTCCCAAATGATGCTTAGGCCTTAGGTGCAGGGATTGTGTTACACATCTATCAGTTGGGACTGGGCTCTACATCAACTCTGCATGCATTTAAATTTAGGAGTTAATTATTTGTCTTAAAAATGCATTATAATTTTCCTTTGTTATGCAGTAGCTGGAGTCAGGGAAGATGAAAAGTATTATTAACTAATTCTATGTAGGCTATTTCATAATTTATGATTTGAAAAATCACCTGCAGTTATAAGCATACTTTCTCCCACCTTGCATGAAAGACAATATTATTTATAATGCCGAAAGCATCCCTCTTTTGTGAACTATGCTCCTTATCAGTCATTTGATCACTTTGGTCTGAGATTGAATTGCCAGTAACAGAATGGCTGATTTACTCTATGATTCTATTCCTTAGTAACTTTTACTAATATATTCAACTTAAACATTTCCCAATTGGTAAAAGAAATGTAGACTTTAAAGTAGAAATTCCAACTATAAATATAAATATTTAGTTTTAGATTTTGTGTGTGTGTGTGTGTTTAACTTAAAGCAAGGAACATCTAGGATGCATATCTTTTTTTTTTTTTTTGCAAATTGCCAAATTAGAGTTTAATGCTATAATTGTAAGAAAACTCAATGAATTACAAACTACAAAGGAAGACATGAGCAATTAACAAGGTAAGGAATTCTACAAAGAGCTGAATGCCTAAAGAAAACCAAAGATACCTTTTTGAATCTGAAAAGTTTGTTTTTTATTTTTATTGTTCCATTCAATTATTTACGTACACTTCCTTCCCTCCTCCCAATTCCCTCCCACTCCCCCACACCCCCTCCTCCCTCTCCCACCCTGCTTGAGAGAGGGCCAGGAATCCTGCCCTGTGGGAAGTCCAAGGCCCTCCCCTCTACATCCAGGCCTACAGAGCTGTGCATCCATATAGACTAGGGTCCCAAAAAGCCAGAACATGCCTTATAAACAAGTCCCAGTGCCTTTATCAATGGCTTGTCAGTCAGCCCTCATTGTCAGCCACAATCAGAGAGTCCTTCCTGTTTGATCAATGCTCATTCAGTCCTGGTCCAGCTGGATTTGGTGAGCTCCCATTAGAGCAGGCACACTGCCTCAGTTGGTGGACCAATTCCTCACGGTCCTGATTTCTTTGCTCATCTTCTCCCTCCTTCTGCCCTTCAGCTGGACCTTGGGAGTTCAGTCCCTTGCTCTGATGAGGGTCTCTGTCTCTATCTCTGTCTGTCGCCAGACAAAGATTCTATGGTGATAATCAAATTCGAGATAATCATCAGCATGATTGGGGGCAAATACAGTTCAGGCATCCTCTCCTCTGCTGTCCAAGGATCTAGCTGGGGACATCCCGTAGACACCTGGGATCCCCTCTAGATCCAAGTCTCTTGCCAACCCTAAAATGGATCCCGTATTGTAGGTATCTTCTTCCCTTCCCTTATATCTGCCCTTCCCCCATCTCCACCCTCTCACTCCCCAAAGCTCTTGCCAGTCCTTCCCTTCTCCCTTCCCTCTCCCCCTCTCCCCTTTCCC
>LOEQ01003185.1:19261-59124 GCA_001685075.1 Bramus lutescens | reverse complement strand
CAATAGAATTCAAGATACCAGCCCACTTGGGCGTGGTCTGGTTTGCTTTAAAAACAGCAGCAGCCCTGTGATCGCTCTCTTGCTTCCAGCTCTGCTTCCACCTCCTAGACTCCTTTCCTGATCACACAGAGAGCTGTTGTCTGGGACGGTGACCTGTAAGTTTTTCCCCTTTAAATAAATAACCATTCTATTAATCATTTAAAAAAAAAAGAGTGAGTCTTTTTCTATTGGAAGACTTTAAATTTTATGTTCTTTTCCCCATAATGGAAAACCAGGAACAGAGACATCCCTGGCCATTTACATGTTCATGTGTTTGTCTATCTGCCCAAGTATATAAAATAATGAAGCGTAGTCTCTTAATCTTTCACTGTATTCAGTACATCTCATCGCATGTCCCAATGAAGTAGAACTGGGTTGTGTCATTTTAAAATTATATTTTTAATTCTTGCTTTTTGCTAAGCCTTTAAACATTAAATTCAAGCATTTTATTAAACTAAATAATATTTCATATATTAAAGGTCCAAGAAGACATAGTTACTAAGCCTGTAAAACATTAATGGGATAGAAACAAAATCCATGACAGATTGCTATGGTAGGGTAATTACTTGATCAACACACATCTCTAGCTGTTTATTTTTCTTTGAACTCTGATGGAAACTTTTATTTTAGAGCCTAAGATCAGATACACCCAGAGACTTAAAAACGCAAAAAGAAATGAAGACAAAACATTTTTCAGATTAGTTAGACAATGTATTTCAAGGCAATGTATAAACCAATTCTTAGAGTCCATTTAACATTAATTTCTCAGATATATGTATATATAAATTTATATATATTTACTTTCTTCTTTTTTTACATTATTTTCCTTTTAGGCAAAGAAGAACAAAACATTTTTCTTTCTTCTCTATATTTCTGATTTTATCCCAGGTCACAGATTCTAAATTATAGAAAGAAATCTGTGACAGAAAAAAATAAAAAATAAAATAAACCTATCCCAATATAACCTAAATTCTTTTTCTTTTTATTGAGACTATTTTTTATACAACATATTCTGATCATGATTTCCCCAACTCATCTCCTTTCAGATCCTCCCAATCTCTCCCCACTTCCAACTCCAAGACTTCCTTCTCTCTCTCTTTAGAAAACCAACAGGCAAACAAAAAGACAAAAATGCCAGACTGAAACAAAATTTAACAAGTAAGAGCAAAGAAGCAAAGAAAGACATACATACATCCCAAACTTATAAAACCACAAAATCAGAACCTGTAATATAAACAAAAAACCAGTACAGAATAAATACCCCAAAAAAGAAATATGAGGGGAAAAAATCCTTCAAAAATACCACTGAGTTTGTTGTGTGCTGCAGTCTAAATTCTTAAAAGGCATTTTCCTTTAGCAGTCAACACTAGTGTGTGTTATGTAGCTCAAAGTGAATGATATGAACTATAGATAAATTGTGTAAACACTAGCAAAATAGTGAAAAGTAGTATTTCACGTAATGACCAAGAAAGCCCAGAACTATACTTTGATCTTGCTGAGCCTTGTTTTAATGTTGAAATACATACATGCTTATATACTATTCTTAAACTTCCATACTTTCATTTTGTTGCATATGATTTTCTCTTAAGTTTTAAAAAGTTCAAGTAAATCGTCAAAGATCCAAGGGTTGTTGCCACATGCATATAGGGTAGATACAAAGGTTTCGATTCTCACCTAAGATTACAATGCTCACAGTCATTGGGCTTGCTTTTTCCCCCCCTGGAGACGAGTCTTACTTTGTAGTCCAGATTGGCTTCTTAATAACTAGGTAACCAAGATGGACTTCTAAGTGACCATATAGCCCAGACTGGCCTTGAATTCATGAATACTCTCCTGCCTCATACTGAGGGGTACAGTGATTACGGCTATGTGACACCACACCTGGGTAACTCTTGCATTCTTGGAGACTGGGAAAGAAGCAAGCTCAAGGAACATTATTACTCTTGTTCATTTCCCCTTCCAAATTGTGTTAATTCAAATATTTGCATTTCTGTTCACACTCACTATTTCTTTTCTCACCCAGTCACGCCCTTTTTACATGTTCCTCTCTTCTTTGGCATCAGCCTTTACTGAATTCCGCAACTGTCGATACACAGATAAAGAAAATGAAACAGTAGTGTGAGAGCAAAGGACACATCTGCATCCCCAAATCTTCCTTCTTGACTTCCCATGAATTCTTACCCTTTTCCCCGACTACTAACCAAGGAGTAGAGAAAGTAATTGAAAGGCAAGAGAGAAGTGCAAGCCAGCAGCTCATTTGAAAGCAGTGTAAGAAGAGAGACCAAAGTCTTCCTATGTGAGAGACTAGTGTTGATGGGACATAAAAAGAAGGGAGGCAGATGGTCTAAAGTGATGACCCTTTGTTTGAGATAACAAGGGACCTGATTGGGGGGGGCGCACGATGTGGCAAGGTAAGGGGCTGAAGAGCAGAGAGCAGGAAGCCTGACTTTACAGAGAGGGGTCAAATGTCCAGAGGAAACCTGTAAGATAAGGAGACACCATTCAAAGAATCTCCAAGTGGGGAAAGAAGTGAGTGGTTAGTTCTCAGCATGGGTCTAATAGGTTACTGTTCTCGCATACAGAGAGCTGGTGGGAGGTTGTCATTGTGCTTCTGACAATTTGCAAACACACAATGAAATTGTCTTCACATAACAGAACAAAGCTGACTGGCACAAACAGAGACAATTTCCCTGGTAGACTAACTGCCTTACTATCAAGATTTACATTTTGTGTGTGTGTGTGTGTGTGTGTGTGTGTGTGTGTGTGTGTTTAAATCTTCCTAGTCTTGAAAACTATTCAATGTAGTATTAAAAAAAAAACAACATCATTGTCCACTTAACAGCTAAAATACATTAAATTATAAAATGGGTAATATCTTTGGGTGGTATATCAATCTTTCATCAATAGGTTAAACGTTAATACTGCTTAAAAGTAGTGTTATGATTTCTAAAATAATTTATTCTGATTATTTTGTAACACTGAGAAGCTAAGATATACAAATAAAAATCATTAAATTCATTTAAAAATGTTCTCTGGAGAGACTAAATACTTTGAATATTTTCCTAGCTTACTTTCTTTAAATCTTATTCCCTGTGTGCTTAGATCACTTTTAGAGTAGAAAAAGACAAGATCTCTTGAGTAAATTGGGAGCATGGGGACCTTGGAAGAGGGTTGAAGGGGAGGGGAGAGGCAGGAAGGGGAGCAGAGAAAAATGTAGAGCTCAATAAAAGTCAATAAAAAAAGAAAAAGAAAAAAGAAAGAAAAATAGTTGACAGGAAAGGGTTTCTTTTGTTTTTAAATTAAACAGAGTTCATTCTAAATAAACAGGAAATTAGAGTCATTGTTTTTGCTTTGCAGGAACATCTATCCACATTCTGGCTGACATTTTTAACATGCTTCAAATGCATTGTTAAGTGCCTGGTTGAATAATCTTCATGTGGATATTACTTGGTTTCCTATACTGATCCTTGCACAGAATAATCATGTCTCTCTTCTTCTGTCTTTGATACTAGAAGCAGAAGCCATTAATCACAAAAGCCAATGAAAACTGATAGAGTACAGGACTTTAATAATTGGTGAATGTCTAATAAAGTTTTGGAGAAACTTTATATCATAAATAAAAGCAAGGAAGAGGCTTTTGGTACAGTTGCACCCCTTCATAATAAAAGTCCCTTTGAACTTGTGTGCCTAGAGGAAGATCAGGGGAAACCTCTGATGATCTTTAAAACACAGCAAAGCCAACAAAGCTAGAAGGATGCTTTTCTCAGTCTGAATGGGAGCTGGGAGGTATCTTTCAGTGTAGACAACCATTTATCTCTTATGAATAGTAGAAAAGAGTGCTCGCTACAGGGACTCAGAACCAGAGGTCTACACAAAGTATAGTTTCTCTTTGTTTTGTTATTTGTCAACTTAGATTATCAAATCTTCTTTTCTCAGAATAAATTTTGTATTATTGGGGAAAGTTATGAGTACCAGCTCTAGAACATACTGAGTAATGCAAAGAATAAATTAAAGCAGAAATAACGTCATCTCTCACAGGAGTCACTATTATTTTGGATCACTTTTCTTCTCTCTAGTATTTCAAAACTACATGTAGCATACAAATTGGATTATATCTTTTATAGAATTATTCATATCTAGTAGTATATTTAAAGTTTACACTATGGGTAATTATTGACATCATTAAGTCCATCTACCATACTTTTTACCATTTATGTGGCCATGAGTCAAAATGCACTGATCTTATGTTGAGATAGCAATTCAACCAAAACATCTCCTTAGTTGGACCCTCAGTTTGTAATTACCATTCATAATGATTTTAACATTTTTTAATAAGCAATTCTAGGTTTTAATCTCCTACCATTTTATCTCCCCAACAGTGTTCAGCACCCAGAATAAAACTCTTGGCTGAAAATTACTTGTACTCAACAAAACTCAAGAGCTCTTAATGATTTGAGTAGATAGGTTACCTTGGTAACTTGTTGAGGTGATAGGACAACCCAACCAAAACACAAAGTAACCTATCTACTCAAATCATTAAGAGCACTTGAGTTTTGTTCAGTACAATTTATTTTAAACCAGGAATTTTATTCTAGGTTACTTTGTGTTTGGTTGGGTTGTCCTATCACCTCATGCTATCAGTAGTGTGGCTTCCTCTCCTTAGTCCTGAGCCTCCACAATTTTCTTTGCTCTTGCTTTGCTCAGTCCTTTAGCTTAATGTTAAAAAAAACCTTCTGTGTCAGGTGATCTGGATTATCTTATTGTAAACTATGTTGCAATTTTTTTTAGCCTAAATCTTACTTCTTATCATGATTATCCTCTACAATTCTGTTTAGTTCAATTGATCACCCTTTTATTTAGGATTCAACAACATTGTTCTTTGGGTATTATCTTTATTATATTTCAGTATAACAGCTGTGTGATATTTTTGAAGTAGTTGAGATCACTGATAGAGCATAGAATTGCCAGTTTTAGAAACTTCAATAACATTTATGAGCCAAACAACTAGATAATTCTGTCACTGGTAAAAATTTTAAAGACGCTTTTGCAGTGGTGTGGTCTTAAGGATGGACCTACAGCATATCTGTGACAGGCGTTTTTCTTGTTTAAGTGCTGAGAAATGGACTAGGGGAGAAAATCTGAAGCTCACCTTGATTGCTTTCCAAGTGTTCACACCTGCTTTGCCCTCTTCCCAACCAGCGGGTTGGGAAGCACCTGTTTTGTTTGGTGTTTCTTTGTTTTTGCCCTATATCACTTTTTCTCTCTGGACTTCAGGTTAGATGGGACATAACTCAAAGGAAAGCTTTGTTTCCTGGATTAAGTAAAATTGATTAATTAACAACATTTTTGCAACATAAGTATTATCATCGTTCCAAAAGGTTTGAAGGTATCTTGTCATTTAATTCTCAGCAGAGTTCTAAATCATATTATCTCAGACAATCGTGGAATGACCCAGGCTTATCAAGATTACACGATCCACACAAAGTTATAAAGACAATAAATACATGGGGAAAGTGGGATGTAATCCAACTAACTGGAAATTTCCAAAGTTCATAAACATTGTTCAATTCCATAACTCAGGAAATTCTCTACCACCTTTCTCTAGAGGGAGAGGCCCTGGGGAGCAGTGAAATGATTACAACAAATGAGCAAATCTGGTACTCTGTGTTATTTTTATTTAATAAATATTTTAGACTATATTTCAATATTATTGAATCAAAAGAAATATAAGTTGAGCATGCCTAATGTGGTCACCAGAAACATCGAGTGCTGCAAAATATGAAATCTCAGATAGTAATATAATATCAGAAGTAGAAAATTTTATACCTTATTTCAAGTGACAGGATTCTGCAAAATGCAGGCATACTAAAAACAGTATATGAAATAATCTTTGAACAATGTATATGAAAGATACTTAACTAAAGCTTAATGTGAGTATGGGTTAATACACACAATATACCTACACATATACACATACATATGTACATATACATATATATATATGTATATATACAAAGTGAGGGTTAAGTGATTAACTACAAATAATAAATAAAAGATAAAAGGAACTCAATTTTAAATCACAAGACATAATAACTAGGAGCAATGAGATCACAGCTTTCCAAGAACACTAATGAAATAAATGCTGAAGAAAACTACTTTAAAAAAATGTTGGAAAGCATATGGGAACAGTTAACATAAAAAGATAAGTCTTCCACAAATTTATCTACTGTCCAGAGAAGTGATGCACATTTTCCATCTTGTTTGCATTTTCTAGTCTGTAAGATATGAAGTCATAGAGCAGTTATTGTTTTCCCATCTCTGATAAAGCCATTTTCATAATTAGCAGTCACAAATTACATTCTGATTTTCACATATTCAAGAGTTTGAGTAATTGTAGGGTTATTGCGATGAGCATGCTTATATTAAATATCATAGTCCACCTAGCTAGTTGCACTACCTGGTGATACATATATATACCACCAGGTATATCATATATATGCCTGATAGTAAAAACACAGAAAATTAAATCTAGAGAAGGAAACATATACACTATAGGAAACTGTAGTGTGAGATGATTTGTTTTCCATGGTCAGGTTATTGCAGTGAAAAAAATAATAAAAATAATAGCAAAATGATTACCCAAATAGAAGGAAATTTTTGATCTTCACTAGCAATGTTCCAGTCATAAAACAATGATCATTTTAGAATGACATAATTGTAGTTGACATGGAGTTTGGTGATCATACAATTCCCAGGAAGACTGATATAATGCTTTTATCAATAAGACAGGACGTCTGAATGCCTGAGCGACTTTTGGAGAATGATTTTTTTAAATCATGTGGGAGTTTGAGATGCAGAAATTGAGACTTTATTTCTGATAATCTGTGAAAATTTTTGAGAGGAACTACCCAACGAAGCTCATGGCTAATCTAAGCAATACATGGTTTTACCCACTAGAGGGCGCTAGGACATACGTACCGCCCAGTACAGCCTTTATTTCCAAAGGTTAAAAACTCTTCTAAAAAAAAAATCACCTATTGTTGTCAAGGAGTTTAAGCATAGTTCACTGAAAATAAAAACAATGAAGTTGTACTAGGCTAACATGGGGAAATTCAACATGGGAGGTTAATGAAATAAGAATACCATGGCATTAGCAGTATAAAATTGGGGGTCAAATCCTAAATTGTAACTTCGGCTATTGTTCATTAATCACAGAACTATAAAGAGGCCATCCTCCTTATTTTACAGAGAAGGAGGACCTTGAGAAGTTAATCGGCTTTTCCAAAAGAGTTTACGGTTTCATCAAAGTTGAAACTGTTGTCAGTCGGGTTTCAATCAAAAGAAAGCGAAGGATGTAAAACACGTTAAACTTCTCTTTGTTTTATTCTGTTGGGAAAATGTGGTTCACACCTAGGGTGCACATCTGTCACCGGCCTGACGCCATTAGCTGTTTCTGAGGAATGTGAAGCTGCAAGACCAATTTGTAATTTCTTGTTTTCCTTCCTTGAGTTTTTGTTTTCATCTGCACTACATTCAGAACAGCTTGCGTGTCTCCACATCAAGCTCCAAAGCATCCACATGCGAATATCAACCAGTCACTAAGTATTGGCCAACCACACTATGGCACCGTTTTCCATTCTTTTCAGCAAGAATACTTAATGTGGTTTTTGGTGGTCCTCGGTTCTGTGTAGCTTGGCTAGTGACCGCTTCTCATGCTGAGTCCCACATGGTTTTTGCAAGCAAGATGGGATCAATAACATTGTGTCACGCCCACAGATACAAAAGGTGTTGAAAAGTGGGCGAGTGGATATTCATTCATCTGAGAAACTGGCAAGGCTTCACAAAGAAGAAATCCCTAATTGCACATGCAACACCCCCAGAACAACGTATGTGTCTTCAGAGCGACCTTTTAAAGGAATGTTTTTTAAATGTCAGTGCTATTTAGAAAAAATAAATAAATGAACCAAAAATGGAATTTGCCTGAGAAAGAAACAACAACATTGGATTAAAAGCACATAGAATGTTCTCTTCCTCTTTTTTCTTTTGTTTTTAATGAATGTTTAAATTATGTAAAATGCATGAACATAGTCACTTGGGTGTTAGTAGAAATTTTATAAGTTTTATAGATTTATAAATTTTATAAGTTTCTAAAGATCTAGATTTCTTAGTAAGGTTCTAAAATGAAAACTGTCGTAGAGAAAAGTCTTTGCAGAGTTATCCCAGCAACAGATAAACTCTTCAAAGAAATGCCTGAAAATCTGAAGGTCTATCTGGTCTACCTAAATTTCTGCCCTTACGAGGGGACAAGGTCTGTTCAAAAATGCAAATCCAGCTCCCAGATAAATCTTTAAATTTAATTTCTTCAAAATAAGCAAACAAACAAACAGTACAAACACCATTTATTCACTTCTCCTTCTTTAAGATTCTGGTGTATGAAAGAAGTTGTAACTCTCATAATTTGACCAAGAAGCAGTTATGCAATATGTTTTTTTCTGAAGCTCACTTTTAATTATCAACAACAGAAATGTAAAATCTAATCACTAAGGTTGATTGGAGACTGTAGAAAATGACCGAATAAAATTTTTTAAAAACTAATGAAAAACCTTACAGAGAATTAAAACTATCTGATCAATTGAGTTAATAATTCCTATTTTTAATTTTGTCAGTTTATAAATTATAATTTAGATATTTTCCCAAGAGCTAGACAAGATTTTATGCCATTATATAAGGCATGTGTTTTTCTCTTAATGAAAGTACAATAACCTTGAAACAAAACAGCAGCTTTCATTGCATGTTGCCTGCAAAATTCACAGACATGCATACTCAGATATTTTAGGAGAACAAACCAATTAGGCTGATTCTACAGGTTTCACCTAAGATTCTCTTTTCTCTGACACTCTTATAATAAAGGAATGTGTTTGCAACCACTACCAGTAAGGCTAGTGGCACACTCATGTTTTTATTTCAAATATGCTTTTCATTTTCTGAAACAGAGGCAAATTCCTGGTGATATCTTAATGTTTTAAGGTAGTTAATGCCAAAAGGCTTGGACCTGTTCTAAAATTGAATATTTCCCAGATGTGCAGTAGGGTTAAAGGTGGAAGAGCTAACAAAAACCAACTTCCTACCCATGTTAAACTTACTTAGATGAATTCTGAGTAAGGATTAATTAGACAGTAGGACCGATGAGCAGCTGAAGCCACACAGATAAAAAGAAGGAGGCTTTCTTAGTTGTAAAATAAACACTGCAGAGAAAGGCAGCCATTGCCTGCCAGTGTCTCCTAATAAACTTGCTTATAATTACTTCTCTAACTAACTTACTTTTGAAACTGCAACACCCTTTAGAAATTTTGAATGGTTGTTTACTGACACATTAAACAATTTTATAGTTCTGAAACAACTACCAGATGAAGAGTGAAGTAGCCAAATTACATTTAAAATATTTAGCTCATGGATAAGTTCATTCATATAAAAGACCAGTCTATAAATCCCAAGAGGAAACTTCTATCAATGGGGCTCATCCTAGGCAAGCTGTGCAGTGCAGCATCCTCTGGGCATGTGATGATTCTGAAAACCGTGTCTCAGAGGGAAACCAAGCTGCCTACTGTAGGAAGATAAACTGTGCCAACTCACAGGTTCGGTAGATCTAAAGACGCATTGGAACGATGATCTTCTGTCTAGCCATTCTTAAGACTTGGGTACTTTCACCTGGCATGCCACTGAGAGCAGCTGTTTTGTATTGGAGACTGGTAAATCTTACTGAAGCACTTAAGACTAATCCATAAATTTTAAAGCAAATGTTTTTTGTATTGGAAGTGTGTTCATTTGACGATATTTTCATTCAGATTGTCCTGCAAGTAGGGGTTCTGGTTGAGATAGAAAAACAATGGTGCGACCTTAAAAGGCTAGCGTCAAACATGTCAACCAAATTAGAGATAAATCATTGAAAGATATGATAAAAACTTGAGTGGACAAAGCCAAAAGGAATCAATGTTTTGTTTCTTTTTGCTAAGAGAAGACAAAAGTCCGCATCTATAAATCTTCAAGTATGTCAAACATTTATTTTATATAAAAATCTACTTGAACAATTCTCATTGACATCCTCTTCTTCCTTTTACAAACATTTTATGTACACAGGTGAGGTTATTAGTAAGGGTTAGCTTCTCACCCAGTATGATAAATGCTAAGTTAAATACATAAAATCTGTTTGAGAAATTAGTGATGTTAGAAAATAACTGATCATATTTCTTTGCTCCCATAAATTTGACAGCAAAATTTGCTAGCATGATATGGTGTCAGTATATCCCTGAATTTCCAGTGTAATTGTCTTACATAGTAGTCAGATAGCAAAGACACTCACTCCCTGTGTAGGCCAGTGTTTTTGGAGAAGGTTAGCTGGAGGTGAAAACAAGCCTAACAGAAGAGCATACATGATCATTGAAGAGTGAGTAGGAAGAGCCTAAGGAAAAGTCTCCCAAACTCTCTTTCTGCAAATCAAATTAGTGTAACTGGACAAGACATGTGGCAG
Source organism: Bramus lutescens (assembly GCA_001685075.1). Taxonomy (NCBI): domain Eukaryota; kingdom Metazoa; phylum Chordata; class Mammalia; order Rodentia; family Cricetidae; genus Bramus; species Bramus lutescens. Next base: position 48,557 of record LOEQ01003185.1, on the reverse strand, counting down.
AAGCCTGTGCAATTAGATCACAGAACCCAGGACCCCAAATGTAATCATTAGCGGCTGTCTTTGTAGACTTGCCGCAAGTTGAACAATAAAAAGAGGAGCTGGTGATAATGAAAGAAGGGAGGGTGTTAAATGGCTCTATTTTTTCCTGTGTCTTTTAAGTCCACCTAAAGGAAAGAGTTTGTCATCCTCTTCAGAGTTAAAGTGTTGAAGGACTGTGAAGGCAAAGAGGGATGAGGAGGCTGTTTGTCGGCTAGAGGAGGAAAGATAGGATCTGCCAACATGTCAGAGAGCTGTTAAGCACTCAAGATGAAAACACTCATTGGAGGTTTAGAGTCAACAAACAATTGTTTATATTTGGATATTTGCGCCAGACCTCCTTACCTTCACATCCCTGGCTTCTTAGACAAAGAATATCCAGAGTTAGGGCTGGGACACTGGCCTACTGTGCTTAGGTGACTTCTTTAAGAATTCCTTTTTATAAAGGTCCCCATGACTACACACTATGCCACAAAAAAAGGGAGAAGTGGTCATTGGCTCCTGTGAATGAAACAAGTGGATTTAGCAAGAGAAGCCTAAGTACAATAAATCTCATTTAGATTTGGAGGGTTTTTTAATCTTCTGTTTTCCTAGAGCATGAAATCGACAGTTGCTTTTTTGTTTCCTACAAGGGTCTTAAGCACTAAACATCAAAGATTGTCAACACAGTTTTCTTAGAGTTGCCCTGGGCCATCAGATTTTCAGGGTACCAACTTGGTGCTTTTGAGTAAAATACACATACATAAAATCACGTGATCAAGGCCAGCCTGGTCTACAAAGCGAGTTCTAGGACAGCCAGGACTGTTGCACAGAGAAACCCTGTGTCAAGAAACAAATCAAAACAAAACAAACAAACAAAACCCAAATCATGTGAGGATTTGTTCCATAAGCTAGGGACTGTGTTGAGTGTAGAAAACAGACATGGGACTTCAAATTTCAGCTTTGTTGAGTACCATGCTTAGAGTTGCCAAAAATTACAGGCAGAAATTCTGGCTTCCTTTTTCACTTAGTGTCACCATGGAACTTCAGAACTGAAAAATGAAAGACAGACACTAAGAGCTCCTACCGCAATCCTTTCTTCTTTCTAAAGAAAATAAGGTTCACAAACAGATCCATTGCCCACAAGAGTTTTTCAGATTGGTTAATTTCTCCCATGGCTAATATTTGGGCATCTGCCATGAGCCCGCCCTGCTAGTCCAGCATAAAGAAAGGGGAACAAAGGAGGCCCAGAAGGAGACAAAAAAGAACTGTTCTCTCAAGAACAAGATAGACCTCATTCTACCCTCAGTCAAATGCTCTATCTTCTTCCTTTATTACAGCTCTCACCTCTGCTGTGCGGTCAAAGATCAGAGATTTGAAACTAGCTTGAAACCTACATACTAAATATATCTCCACAACATTATATGCCTAAAAGAAAGATGCTTATTTACACAATAGTTGTAATCTACCCATAGTAGAACTTCCTTAATTGATTGTTCCTTCTATTTCTTTATCAGCCATGCTTTAAATTTTTAGCTTTCTAGAGGTCAGCTATTTTCGATCAATTCTGTTTTGGTCATGTCATTCTGTAATTTAATTTGAAGTTGTTTTCCAACTGTTCTTTTGTGTGAGACAGATGTGCACGCATCTATTCATCAAACTATCTATTCATCCACTGAATGACAGCAACTGTGGAAATAAAGCTGTGCTGCTGGTGCTCTAATTTTTAGCCTATTGTCTAAAATATAAAAAACTACAGATATATCTCCTGCTGAAATGTAGATTAGGACCCTTGCTTTTCATCCATCTAAATGTCATTTGTAAGCTCTTTATGTGAAAGTCCAATTACTTTGACTCTTATTCAAGAATAATCCTCACTGAGATACTGCAGTGTTAGTACTAAATTGAGTAGGTGCAGATCAGTTTCTATTCTGACCTGAATTAGAAAGAGAAGTAGCAACAATTGAAATAGAAATTGAGCATTATGGAACTGTTGGTGCTTGCTAATTTTTTTCTTCTGCATTTTCAAGATTATAATATAATTACAATGTTTCTCTGTTCCCTTTTCTTCCTCCAAATCCTTCCATATATCCCTCCTCAATCTCTTTCTATTTTTGGCCTCTTTAAAAAACAATTATTATTACATACATATATATTCCTAAATCTAATTTGTTCAGTCTGTATACTATTACTTTATATATTTTCAGGGATGGTCATTTGGCACTAGGAACAACCCATTCTTCTTTATGGATATTTTCAATAATTAAAACCTGCCTTAAAAAACCGGGCACTTTACCTAGAAATGTGCGTTGTCATATTATTGAATTTGATGAGATTTTAAAACATTTTTGGTCTTCCCAGCTAGTGATGTAACTGTTAATCACACATATTACAACAGACTAATGCTTCTCATTGAATTTATAACTGCTTCAGAAAAACTCGTTCAGTCAAAACTGAGCAAATTAACCGAATTTACTCATTGCAATGTACTATGAACAGTAAATAATATTAATAAGTCTTCTAAAGATAAAGACATTAGGAACTTTACACCTAAATGTAAACTGAAGGATTTTTTCATGATCTAATATTGAGATTCTTTACATGTATGTCTTTGAGCATGTACATACTGGTAATTGAACTCAGGAGCTTGCACATGCTAGATGGGTGCTTAAGCATGCATCTATAGTCAGGCCAAAGTTGTAGGTTATTATTAAACATGCAGCTGAGTTAGATATACCCAAAGGAAATTAAGATAATTTTATCCTGTATAATTTTCTAATTGTTTTCAAGTTTGCCATTCTTGAATAAGATACAAATTGAGTAAAAGCCAGTATTTAAATTTAGCATACATATGTATATAATGTTTCTTTTGTTCTGCTAACTTGTAGGATTTGATTTTCTGTTAATCACTTCTGCCCTCTGATTCTTCACCATACTGACACTTTATGTGTGCAAGAACTGAAATAGATTGTAATCCCAAGTGAATGTTCTAAGCACTATTAAATATTGCTTTCAACTCAGTTTATTTATAAAGTTGCTCAAACTTCCTCCAAGTATAAATCTCTCTTTCTCTACCTTTCTCTCTCTCTCTCTCTCTCTCTCTCTCTCTCTCTCTTTCTCTTTGTGTGTGTGTGTTTATGTATTTGTATATATGCATACAACATTTCTTTAAATGGCAATATTGTGGACCTTAGTGTGTGTAAGCATAGCCAAGATACAGATATGATTTACCTCTTTGCATTTTGAAATCCTTCTTAAGAACACCTAGTGATAATTTATAACAACATGTCATAAACTCTTCCTCTTAGACATTGGTTTTCATTTGAAATCTTGTATTGTTCTGAAAAAGCGAGTCTGTTTGTCAAGAACATACAGTTTTCAACCAATGTCAGCTTTGGTTTTCTGAGAAATTGTGATACTGACATAATTTATTTTCTTTGTCCACATGAGGAGGTCACAATATGTCAGGTAGGATTCGCTCTTTATGGGAATTCCTTTACAGATTGTTAACCTAAGATTTAATGACAACAAAAGTATGTTCAATTAGAACTTTGACACTTTTACTTAACACTCTATACCCCACATATAATTACAGGACTGAATCACAAGTTTGCATTCTGCTAGCCCGTCTTCTTGCTGAAGAAGCAGTCCTCCCTCTTCCTGTGTGGTTAAAAAAAGCAATGTTTACTCCTAGAACGTTTCCCAGCCCAGTACTACCCGTTTACTTTCTAGACTAGAACATCTGCATCAGCATGCTTTAACTTTTGTCTTTACACAATTTCAAACTATTGCATGAAGCAAGCACTTTATGTTAGCTTATATGAAGTACCCACTCTAGCATAATTTACTGGCTACACTTTGACAGTGGTCAGAAATAAATCCTTGGTTCTGTTTTCTTTCTTGCGCCAGTTGTGCAAATCCAGAGCATTTTCAGGGACTATGGGAATATCGCTTCCATCCTTGGTCCTGCTGTAATCTAAGGAACATAATCTAAGTATTAGAAACATAATTTCTCATAGCTAATTGCCATGAATTACCAAAATATAGCATTTAATTATTAAGACGAGTAAACAGTTTGTCAATTTCTAGTTATAGTTTGAAAATTTCATGTTAAGAAATTTCACAGTCAAATCAAAATTCACATTTCTAAGTAATCATGGAAAGAGTTTAATGTTAATTTATTTTATTGTGAGAATTTGTCAGACTTGCAAGCATATGTGTTTGAGCCATAGCTTGAACCCCTAAAACTTGTTCCATATTAAGTATTTTACTACTTAGAGCCATCCATGCTTATCTAATTTACGAAGTCTTCAACACATCAAATAAAACTTTTTTGTGGACAAAGAACAACATCAATGTGTGCTCCAGTGACTCATTTTGTTTTTAATTAAGTTGAGAAGAAAAATACATTGCAGTTAGATACACTAGAGAAATTTATTTTAAAAATTAATAAATATGGTAGATACTTTATTGAGCTACATTTTAGACAAATATCTAAAACAGCATAATGATAATTTATTGAAATATTTTATGTAGTAACTCATCTATCCCTTTGCATTAACTTTAATTTTTTTCTTCATTTATTAATAAAAAGCAATGGTTAGACTCAAATAGACTGAATTGTTTCTGGGTAATGAACAAGACGAATTAGTCTATAAAACATAAAGTCGATCTAACGTCTTTGCCTGGCTGCCAACTGTTTATAAATGTTTACAGGAGCCCAGGAAGAATATAGGCTTGGGATTTACTTCTTGTCCTAAGTGACCTTTCTACAGGTGCTCGGATAAGCCCTCCAGTCTCTCTGGATCCCCTGGTGTCATCTCTTGTAGAAGAGAAGGGATATGAAGCAGACATTCTCTACATTTCTTCAAGCTCTTCTCGGAATTTACAGTGTGCTAAACCATAGCCTTCCTTAAGTTTTAAAATCTCTCAACATTTCTCATTTTAAAAAAGAAAAAAGCTAGTCTTTTTTATTACTATTATTTAGTGGTGTTTTACGCATTTTGAAGCTCTGAAGTTCATCCCTTCAATTAGAGTGATCACAGGCTTTGAATGCATGCAGATTTATGAAATAATTTATAGCTTAATTTTAGGACATGAAAAATATATGAGAATTGATGTTTGCTAACACCTTACTGCAGTAGATCTAATTTAAGGAGTCCTTTGGCTTCTACTAATGTATAACACAGCTATGAGATCATAAATCACTTATTGATTTCTCTGGAAGCAATAATGTTATGGTGATTGCTGGTGAGGAAAGCACTTCCTGCTGAAAATAGCAGACTTTTTCTTCCTTCAGTGTTCAGTAAAGACCTGCATTACATATGAAATCACTCAGGCCTTTTTTCCACAATGTAAAAATATAATAATAGGAGGTATAGTCACTTGTGTAATGTATCTATGATACCCTATTTTAAAAAAAGAATTAAGATTTCTGATTTTGTAGAATTATTTTAAGAGTCATTTATCTAATAAAATGAGAGAAATAATAGCTGTATTTGACTTTATACAAATATATCTTCTGTTCAAACTCATCTAGGAAAAACGTTACTCACCTCCTTGTTCAAAGTTTTGATTGACACCATTTGAATGGGCCCTTTTGGAAGTACCCGTCACTCTAAACACCTGTGTTTTGTGTACCCCACCACATCCCATGTGATCCCATCTCAAATCGGGACCAGCTGTCAATCATATATATGCAAATTCAAGTATGTACTTTACCCTAGCTTGCCATCAAATCTTCTTCTGTTTTGTGAGGCAAACTTATATCAGAACAAACTCACATGGTTATGAAGAGCCCTCGGAATAGCACGATTTATGTCTTTCTGGGAATATATGCTAAAAGAAAGTAATATAAAAGTAAAGAAAACATAACACTTGCAAAATTGATAAATTGTGTTTCCTAACATATTCGGATAAGGTTAATTTGTCTTTTGTTTTTATCTTTACTAGAGACTTAATAAATAATCACCTAGATCATGCTGTCTTACGAACAAGTATATGGGAAATTGTCTTGATTGACAAGTGATGTTTGAAGACCCAGTCTATTGTTCTCTTGTGAATGTCGCTATTCCCTAGATGGAGTGTTCTGAACAGGAAGAGAGAAAAGAGAGAGGGATGAGACCGGCAAACACGGATGCATTTCTTTAGGTTCTTTGCTCCTGACTGTGGGTGTGCTGTGACAATCTGCTTGAGTCCTACTTTGACTTCCCTGAAATCAGAGTCTATGGCTTGGAATCATAAGTCAAATAAAAACTTTTCCCCAAAGTTGCTTTCTATCAGTACTTTTATAGCAGCCACAGGGGAAAAAAAAATTAGAACAGTTAGTGAGAAAAAAAAAAACAGCCAGAAAGTATCAAACTGATAACTAAAACACGCATTAGATCACTAACTTCAAATATTTATTGGTTACTGATCGGTATCAAGGACCTGAAGTCACATTTTGTTTGTAATAAAACACAGGAAGAAAGGTCTTAGACAGAATGTAAAAAGTAAGTAAATTTAAAGAAAAAAACTGTTTGGATCCCATCATAAATTTCTGACATTAGAAAATGTTAGGTTAGTGCCAATGGGTTAACTATTTAAAATTGTGTGTGTGTGTGTGTGTGTGTGTGTGTGTGTGTGTGTTTGATGCTGGGTGTGAAACCCAAGGCCTTGTACATAGTAGCTAAGCTCTTTACCACTGAACTATATCCCCAGACCAAATGCTTCACTTGTTCTTTAAATTATCAGTTAGTCTTAAATTTATGATTGTTTTAGGCTTGGCCTTCATAAGATCCATAAGATCAAGCTGATGGCTGAGTTTATCCTATGCCTTAAATTGCTAAGTGAGAATGTGAAAGGTCATTTGGTCTTTACTGAATTAAGAATTACATATCTCCTCATGGAATACTGGTAAGGATTTTCTCATTGGATATTAATTCTAAGTGAATTTCAAGAGTCTCTGAACTGATAGGGAAACTCGATAGCTATCCTGCATTATGCTGAACAGGAGACCCACGTCTATAATTGTGCCAGATAGCCCAGACTTAGACGAATTACTAGCCTACTGTGCTGTCCCTCTTTGAAAGACAAGATGATGCTAGGAAAAGCATATTTCTTCAGCCTGGGTTGAAAGGCTGTTGAGAAAACGAATCCCCATAGCACTGAAGCAGCTTCATAGACATAAGCAAAGCTTTAAGGGCAACATACAGGCCTTTAATCCTGTCTGTCAATACAAATAATCACTTCAAAATTTCAATAAAAGTTGTTAAAGTCTCCCAAGTTTCTGTTAACATTTCTACAGTCTTAGAAGAAAAAAAAATCTGATAATATTATCTTCAATAAAATATTTTTATTTTATGTGTATGTGTGTTTCATCTGCATGTATGTATGTACACCATGTATGTGTCTGGTGCCCATGGAGGCCAGCAATGCATGCTTTTAATCACTGAGCTGTTCTATAGCCTCTTTGATAACAATATTATTTCAAATCTCTGAAAAGCTGAGAAAGGAAATGATTCATATACAGCACATATCCCAAATTTATGTTTTGACAGTTGTGTGAATGTCAAGAATCCCACACCTGTTTTACAGAAGAAAATCCTCTTCTATCCACATCTATCAGAAGCTTTTGCAGAGGATGTTAACTGCTGCCGTCATTTGTGTCTCTTCCTGTTGTGGTTCTGCTTCTCTACACATGTTTTTGCCATGACTTTCATGCACCAAAGCTGCTGCCTGCCTCTCAGTTGTAATGTATAGAGCAGTGGGTGGTCCTTGTGCTAGCAGAGCTAAAACTGACTGAAAATCAAATGCTGGAAAATCTAATTCCAGGGATCCAGCCTAGATCTACAGAGTTAAAAAACAAACAAAAAAAACAAAACAACCAACCCATATTTTAACGTGTCTTCCAGATGGTTGCTAGGCAGGTTTGGGTTTGTTAGTTAACTTGGTACCTCTGTGACTGAGCTGACAGGACACAGATTTAATGGCCCCCTCTCTAAAAGGCTACACAACCTAGTGAGCAACGGGCAGTTAGTTCCAATTTACAAATAATACTAAGACTCTGGGATAGCAACTGACTTACCTGCATCATTTACTACCGAGCATCAGAGATGGAAAGCCGACCTCCTCCACTGTTTCACCGCTACTACAGATCCACTCCCCACACACTAAGCACCATTCCAAATTTCATAACCAAAAATGGGATCCTGAAATTCCCTTAAAACTATGTGGTGAGTAGAAAAATTAACTAAGGGAAGAAGAAGCTAATAAAAAATAAATAAAATTAATATCACCCATATTATATTATTCTAGCTATACTAATTGTGACAATTACTCAGCCATTCTTTCAAAAGAAACAAAGCTAAATTGTCAAATTAACCACATACACTATTTCAGACAGGTCAAAAATGTGTTCTCATTTTTTGGGGGGGAGATACATTTTAGAGAGACCACACCCTAGTATTACAGATGTAACTCCAAGACAAAAGGTATTTTATTTTCATTACAACCCAGACAGGTTTAAACTGGCTGTACATTCACAGACACTAACATACCTCGCTCCCCTCCTTCAGTAGATCTGCTTTAGAAATCCTTTTTGATTTTTTTGTATCAAATATTTATGGAATATTTGTTGACATGGAACATCTATGTTTTTGGTAATTTTTTTAACCTATAGTCTCTGAGGCCTTTTAATAGCATGTGATTATCAAAGGGAAATAAAAACAAGTAGGAAGAAAGCAACACTAGGTATGGACTTCAGATGTTCTGACAGTCACAGTAAGGAAAGAAGCAAACTGAGCTCAACTCTAAGACAAATGCAGCTGCGTACCTGTAAAGAATACAGGTTTGTTGAACTCACTGTTACAGATGAGAAAAAGTTCATCATCAGGTTCTGGACATCTGGTAAACCCTTCTTGTGGCAACAATATGGAAGACAGCATCACATGATGAGAAAGAACAAGTTAGTTCAGTTCTCTCTGTTTATTTAGCCATGAATGTCAACATGTATGTATGTATGTATGTATGTATATATATATATATATATATATATATATATNATGTATGTATGTATGTATGTATGTATGTATGTATATATGTATGTATATATATATACCTCACTCTTGTGACTCTATCTAAGGCTTTGGTATATTACTAAATAACAATTTTATTAGTAAAGCCCAACAATATAGAAAGAACAGAGAGACTTTGGGTCCAAGCATCAAATCAATCATTCTCAAAATAATAAATGTCCACTAACTTGTAATTAGTAATTTCTCCAAGACTATTTTTGTATGTAAAAGACATGTTTAACTCTGATATATGTTGTTAAATTAATTAGAAATTTCCATCATATGTAAAAGTAGATGACACAAGAGGGTCCTTTATTACAGCCTTATCTTGCTACATTATTGTTTTTATTGAATTTAAAGGAGCTGGAGAGATGGTTCAGTGAATAAATACAGTTAGATATGTTATCCTGTTATCTTCTGTTGTCCCAAAATCAATATTGCTTAAATCAAGGCTCCCACACCAAAAATAATCTTTCAATATCATTTCAAAACTTCTCTACTTATATTAACTAATAGTTGAAGATTACTTAAAAGCAACAAAAACTTTCACATTTATAATAATTTACCTATGACTGATATCAAATTCATCTTATAATTCACCAACACTTCTTTATTTTGTTTTCCTTACCTTTATATTCATTTTAATGAAAATATTAATGCATGATTTAACAAGTATAGCTATGATCAAAAACAAAAATTTGAGATTTCAGAAATGCCCAATTTTGTTTTGCAAGTCATTGATTCTTTTTTTCCATTCAATGACTATGTATCAAGTGTATATAATGAGCACCACTGTAGTTATTATGATTCCTTAAAGAAGATGAATTATAAAAGATATGAGACCCAAAATAGGAATTCTTAGGAAATTAAGTGCATAGTCATGCAGAGTGTCTCACAATACTGAGTGGGGTTACCTAAGCCCTGATATATATAGTTTAAAAGTGATGGCTACCCAAGATGTTTTCCCATGTTAGCATACAATAGATCAGTTAAGGACTCTACAACTCATCTGGGAAAGGGAGAGATTTAACTTAAAAAGTTTAAATTTTAATACCGTTATCCTGACCATGTTATATTTCAAGATATTGATTAAAATTATATTACAATTGTCCCCAGACTTGACAGTAGATGTCTTTACCACTGCATCATCACTTTAGCTTTCAAAAGCTTTTTAGCAACTTTTAATTTTTAAGATAATTATAGCATTATATAAGATGCAAGAAATGCAGAGAGATGCCATATACTCTTTACTCATTCTTTAGCATTATGTCTTTCAACTGGCATTGCATTTTATGTCAAAGTGGACACATATAACTATTGATCTAATGAACCACAAAAAATTCTGGAGTCTCTTTTCAAAAATAATTGGAATAAGAAAATCTGATAATTTTTACCAAATACTAAAAACTGCAGAAATTATATATGAAGAAACAGGGATGCCCTGCAGGCTTCCTTCCTCACAAAGAAGTATCCACATTCAATGATGTTTGCAATAAATAAGTGCAGCACATGCCTATGACCTACAAAGCTTCCAAATTATGATTTAGTGATCTGTGGTACAACCAAAGCTTATTTTTAGAACTCAAAGAGGTATTAAATCACCTACGTTTTTCCTTTTTCAATTTAAAAGTATAGTAGACCTCTTTTGTAGAGATAGGCAGACTTATTCTGATACAAACCCCGAGCAATTCACATTCATGGTAGAGCATCATGTGATTGACCCTTAGATACGTGCATTCTAATGCCTCAACTGAAAAATGCTTAAAAGTAAATATTTTGCATTCTTACTCAAACTAGCTGTAAAGTAAAAAAGGATGCTTGATCAATCCTTTAAATACTGAATTCTCATTTGAGGTAAAACTCAAAGAATTTAAATGTGTCTTAGTAAACCTGTTGTATGTCACAAATTCTCCAAAATAACTAGCCAAGGATTTGGCGATATTCATATCATGTTGTTTCCTTGTCTTTGTCTCATTACTACAGCTCCCCCTACTACTTCTCCTTCAGAAATTTTGCTTTGTTATTTGTTAAAACATTTTTCCTGACTCCCTTTTCTCAGTTTCCTGACTGAGTAGAAAAATACATGTGGCTGATCTCACAGTTTGCTGATACTGTACACTCCCTTTCTGCAGGCACAGCAGCTTAAATACCACCAGAATATTGGTATCTTTTCCTTGTCACAAAGTTTATTAACTTTTTTCACCCTCTGAAACTCAGAAGTTTTCCCATGTGGCACACCTGCATCGTTGTGACGATAGCATGTTGTCAATTAATAAGAGTTTCTAAAGAATCATATTGCTAAATAATTTCTACAGAATCCCCCTCTAGGAAAGGGAAAGATGGAGAAATGAAGATATTCAGAGGTGGGGGAAAGGAATTGTGAAAGCCCTGGGACTGGGTGTATATAATCATCATGATGGACCTAAAAATCACCTGTGTGCAAGCTATATAACGTTATTTTCCATATTCTAATCTACAATTGACAATAAGAATGACAATACCTCCTTGGGGAACAATTACAAAAATTAAAGAAACAAACTGCAGGAGAGTACCTTTTTTAAATAAGCAAATGAATATGTGGGTGAGTTCCCCAAGGGCAATAACCAGCATACAGTAAGACATACTGAGGACATAAACATTGCCCCAAACAGACCTCATAGATGTCCTTGGTTTGGGTTTGCAAGCACAGTGAGATACTATGTTAGTGAAGATTATGCTGTGTGAAATCAGACATTTCCTTGACACATTGATAGAGGTTTTGCTTCATGTTATCCAGTGGAAGTCCCTTTTTACGTCAGCTTTGCTGTCGGAAAAGTCTAGCATTACTACCAGCTTCTGGGCAGACTAAGCTGGGAAAGAATAGGAGAGAAACCATTCATGTCCCTTAGAGGGGACAAAATCTGAGAACACACATTATATACTCATTGAAGATGGTGTTTGTCATCTTAGTTGATACACAATGCATGGTAACTACAATTTCCTTCCACATCAGCTGGCTAAGACAATGGGGAGGTTGTCTGATCTATGGAAACGTTCCGTAGCCTCTTGAAGAAGTTTAAAAATTCAGGGGAAAAAATGTCTATCATAATAACTAGAGTTTTGACCTCTAGGCAGATACTAATAACTTTGCGCATATAATCTTGTTTGCCTTCACAGCAAGATTCTGAGAAAAATATTGTTATGTTGCCCACTTTTCAAATGACAGGGAGACATAGAATGGTTTGATATCTTCTGGGGACATTTCCCAACAGATGCTGAGCCGGGAGTCAAGTCCATAGACCCTAACTCCTGAAACCACATTCTCCTCACTGTGCTGTTCTTCCAGCCTGAGCAAGCGCTTTTAAAAATAATCAAATGAGTTTTAGTTTGAGGTAGCCGTAGGTGGAAATGGCTGGGCTTTTTGCATTCTATATCAAATGCCTTTCCTACACCTGCTTACAAACTTTTCTGAGGATATCATCTTTACATAAACCAAACCAAATACCTTTTCCTGGAGGAAATGGTTTTGTTTGTCAATCACTGCTTTCCTCTGCTTTCCTTTCTTTCTCAAAAAAAGAGAAAATCCCTTAACGTGGAGCATTGTGTCTGCTATGATAAGGTTGTACAGATGCTGAGGCAAGTCTCCCTGTTCCTCAGCACATCAACACATTGGTCAAAAATGAATTTATCAGTTAAACGTAGCCAAGGGATTTAGTTTATCTAAATGCGTTACAAAGAAAAAATAGTTTGCCATTGTTTTTACAGATTGAGGTAAGTCTGACATATCACTGACATATGCTGTGGATTTAATTTAATACCACAGTACAGATGTGGGCTCTGATAAGTTTTGTGAAATCTAGGCTAAGATGAGTAGAGGAGTTTCAATATTTATGGGGTTGAAAATGCAGAGGTTGCAAAGGACGCATTTTAATTAAAACAACATTTGCCTGTATATGCTCAGAGTGAAAACGGGAAGGAAACTTCCCAAAGTCCTACTACTGGCTTCCTGTATTCGCTGGGGTTTTCAACCTATTCACACAGTGTGGTCTGAGTTTCTGTCCTGCCCGATTCCTGCAGTCATTGAGTCCCAAAGAAATCACAAAGAGATCTACATTAGTGGTAAACTGATTTGCCCATTAGCTCCGACTTCTTATTAACTCTTATAACTTATATTAACCCATTCTTCTAGTATATGTTAACCACATGGCTTGGTACCTTTTCAGCAAAGCTGTCACATCTTGCTTCTTCTCTGTCTGGGCTGTTACTGCATCCTCTTCCCAGAATTCTCCTGTTCTCATTGACCCACCTTTACTTCCTGTCTGGTTGTCCCACCTATACTTCCTGCATGGTTACTGGACAATCAGCATTTATTTAAAACATAATTGACAGAATACAGACAATTGTCCACACCAACACAGTTTTGGCTCAGTTTGGCTACCCCAATATTTGCCTTTTGCTTTGAGATAATACAAAAATGTACCTTTTCATTTGTTTTTGGTTGTTTTACCTTCTCCTACCTAAGTACAGATGACTATTTACAGCTTGCCTCTATAATTATGTGTTTTAGGTATCCTAGAGATAACATCGGTGGAAATCGGAGTTGTTGCCGTCAAAGCCATTAACAGCAACTATTACTTAGCCATGAACAAGAAGGGGAAACTCTACGGCTCAGTAAGTAGCTGGCTTTCATTTTCAAAACACATTGCACTAAGTTAGTACCAGAGACTTGGATGGTTTCCTGGAGAAGGCATTGAATGTCCTTGTGGTCCTTCTATCATTACTAACCGGATTCACAGGGGGAGGGGCTGAGTCACCAGCATCTCAAGGGCCAGCAAAGCATCTTGTTCAGCTCTATAATCCCCTAGTTGTTTGGCCATGAGTCTATTACTGGCATTTGTGAACGTGCAGAACTGCAAGTCAATCAGACTTTCACTCAAGTAAACGAAGTAGCATGGGGACTGGAGACAACTTGGAGAAGAATTACTTGAAACACAAACCTTGGGTGGAATGGAAACTCAGTGTCTGCCACAGCTGAAGAGAAAAGTAGGGCTCAGATGTTGCGTGGTTTTGTTAAAATTATAAATGGAGAATCACATCAAGAGACTCATGATTTTTTTCCAAGTTATTCAATGAACCCTAGAATTGCACTTACCTAGGCAATAGTCATTGATTCTAATTATGCATGAATATTATAGATATTATGGGAAGACTTAATTGCCATTTGAAGGATAGCACAAGCAGGTCAGTTGATGATGATGGATTATGTTTCATAGTTTTAATCCTAAAACTCTACCAAAGAAATACTAAATGATTTAAAATTTTTCTGAATTCCACTCTAGAAGAGAACATGAAATATAGCTATATAAAAGTTTGATTACATTTTGAGGATTATATATATAATAATATCAATGGGCTGAGATAAAACATTTGACACAGTTACTTTAAATAATCTCATGTATTTCTAGCCAGATAGTGTGTGTACTTTTACATTTTTCACAGCATCGAAAAGAATTTAACTTTAAACATACAAATAAACTCACTTTTTTGATTAACATAAGTTTTGCTGGTGGTTCTTATACCTAAGTAAGCTTCAAAATCATTGTTAAAAGACATAATAATGCAACCAAGGCAGGTCTAGACTTTCTGATTCAGAGTCTAAGTTAAGGTCCAGGAATTTACATATTCAATGTTGAGCCAAGCGCTGCCTATGCTCCTGGTTAAATTACTGAGAATTGAGAAGCAGAAGTGTAGAAATGGCGTAGTTTGGTCTTTTATTCATATCAGGTCTACTGTTAAGTGACAAGCCGGTCATACAGAATGAATACGTGAAGTATGAGGTCTACAGGAATTTTAATTCAATTTCTTCATTGCATATTATTCTAAAAGGAGCCTAAAAAGCAACAGAACATTTTTAAAAATAGCTCCATTTAGGGCTGTAAATTCATACCACTTTTGCAAAAATACTGTTTTTGCTTTTTTTCCCCATTAAACATGTTTGAGGACCTGCCAGATAGTCCAGCACAAAAATGTGCCACCAAATCTGACAACCTGGGCTCAATCTCCAGAACTCAACTAATAGGAGAGAGATGACTCCCACAAGTCGTCTTCTGGCTTCTACATGTGTGACCCAATATGTACATATGTACACACATACAGACATTTAAAAAAAAAAGAAAGAAAGAAAAGGAAACAAAGAAATAAAAAACATCACCATCACCACCACCAACAAACAAAATAAATCTGCTCATAAGTTTTCTTTTAAAAACATTATGTCATAGGCATGGAGAGATGATAGTTCAGCAGTTAAGAGAAGCTGCTGCTCTTGCAGAGGACGCAAGTTCAGTTCTTAGCACCCAAATGATGGCTCACAACCTTAGGTAACTCCCGTTTCAGTTATATAATACTCTGCTAACCTCCTCAGGTGCCAGGCATGCAAGAAGTAGAGAGAAAAACACTAGGCTACTTCTTTTAAAATATATTTATTAATTCTTTAAGAATTTCATACAATGTATTTTTAGCATATTCATCACCAGATCCTTCCCCTATCTCCATCAAGATATACTTTTACCTCTTTCCCTTCTCCTGTGCACAATTACTAAAAACTCAGAAAGAGAAATGGAGTTCAACCTGAAGATCCGAAAAGCAAAGCAGTCAGCTACTGACTCTTACCTTGACCTCAATCCAAAATGGCGATCCTGCCTTCAGGAATCCCAGAATTCTAAAAGGTGTGCTAATCTACTAGTCAAGAGACAGAGATTTAGGGGGGGCAGTCTGATACTCTCTATTTGGCAAAATGGTAGTAGTAGGTTCACTCCTGTGGCCTGTAAACTCCCCAACCATGAATTCATGGCCAGATTTATAACACAGGGCATGTGTTTTCTACCGTGAGATGGGCTTTATATCTAATCAGAAAGTGGTGGTTATTCCCATAATATTTGTACCACTATTGCACCCAAGGGCATTTCTTGCCACACCAATCATTACTGCAATTCACAAGGCTCACAGACACAGGAGATTACTAATAGGTTTTCCTCATCAGCCTGCATAATTCCTTTCAGGATGAAGGCTGGCCAGCAGAGAGAAATGTTCACATTAGTACAACCAAGATTTCTTAAACATTAGTAGTCATGCTTTGCCTGTATCTCATGAATGTCTAAGCCATCCTTCAGAGATTGCAGCCATGGCACATCTTAGTTACATTCCAAGGGTCAAAATATCTGAGATGAAAAGCTGACTCAGGCACACATTTTAAAAAAAAAATTAAGGCACACTTCTTTTTTAAATTTTTTTAAAAAATTCATTATGGCAAGGAAAAAATAAGAATCTCCAAATGAAATTACCTGAAATAGTTCCAATTTTCCTTTGAACAGAATTGTTACATTTGTTTAGTCTCTGTGTCTGTGTGTGCCTGTCTGTATGTGTACGCGAGAGGACCAATACACACGTAGAGGTCAAAGGACAACTTGAAAGAGTTGGTTCTCTCTTTCCACCTTATGGTTTCCTGGGGATGGAACTCAGGTCATTTAGTCTTTGAGGCAAGAGTCTCACCAATGAACTGTGTTACTGGCCTCGTCCCTGACTCTTTAAATTGCATACCCTTTTAATAAATGCAAAAGCATCTATTTGCTTGAAATCCATATTCTTTAGAAAGATGAATAAGAATAAAAATTAAATGTGTTCATAAAATATTTAATTTTCTAGTGAATACTTTTTCATTTATTATAATAATTATCTTTGATAATTTATTTTTTCATTTCAATCCTATCACCATGTGAATTTTACATTTAATAGTACGTTACAGATGAGAAACACATGCTACTATTCAATTCCAAGAAACAGAAAAATAAACAGATAATGTCAATGTAAATATGTAATGTTTCATTATTGTGTTCTGAATTATTACCTATACCACTGAAACCTGAAAATTTATAAACCAAAATTTAACTTGGGGCCTGGATCAATGGCTCAGTGATAAGATTGTTTCCTGCTTTTCCAGAGGACCAGGGTTCAGTTACTAGCACCCACATGGTAGTTCACAACAGCCTGTACAACCCAAGTTTCATGAGACCAGATGCCCTCTTTTGACCTAAGTGTGCTCCTTCTGGAATATAGTATAATCAAACTAATACAGGTTCACATACCTATACATACACTTTAAAGTTAATAAATTCTTCAAAAAAGAAATTAGAAAACACAAAGATTCCTGAGGTGAAAGAAATTGAAGCCTCCATCAAAATGTGACCTCAATACCTTTATGGTACATGAAGGGATTTGAACCCAAAAACTATTGGTCCTTAGTTTCTTTATTACTCTAGCTTGCATCAAGAGCAGAGGGATATTTCTTTAGATTTTCATGTCTGTTAATAACTTTAGAAAAAGACACTAAGTTTGGGAAGCAGATGAGAAAGAATTCTTGACCCATTAAAACTCCCTAAAACCACTTGGCCACTTCCTTGGTACAATGTAAAAATAATGTAGGTATAGATGGATATCCCAGTGAGAGCATCTGATTGCATTTTTAATTACTATGCTTATAATTATTTTGACATGACAAAACTAGGCATCTCGCATAGCTAAGGTTGGCTTGAAACTCATTGTGTAGCTTTACTTCTGATCCACTTGGTTCTATATGCTTAGTGTTTGGATTACAGGTATAGGCCACCATGCTTAGTATATGGAGTACTAGCGATAGAACCCAGGGTCTCATGCATTCTGTGTAAGAACTCTGCCAAGTGAGCCACATTCCCAATCCTCAAACAAAGCATTTTCTTTATCTTGGCTTTAAAACATTCTTTGGGTTGACCTTTATAGATAATGTTTGTAAATGTGATAAGCCCAAATCTCTGGTGATTCTGTTTTTCCTATAGGACCTATATCGAACACTAGCAAAGACAATACTATAATACTGTCCTCATAAATATTGTAGATGTGATATCTACTTTCTGATAACCATTCTGGGCACTTAAACCATGCTATAGTCAAAGCACATCATTTTATTAAAGGGCCAGAAAATGTGGCTGTGATTCTGTGGTTATTAATCAAAGATGAGTCATGTGTTTTCAAACACAGAATCAGTTTTGTTGTTAGAAATTTTGACTCTTCTGTTGTTGACATTTTATAAGAAGTGAGAATTATGTAAAAATGGCAGCTATAAACAAGACTATTCACTGTGACTCATTAGATGGTTTATATCCTATGGAGTCAAGTATCAACACCATACCAACAAATGACTGTTTTTCCTTTGCAGAAAGAATTTAACAACGACTGTAAGCTGAAAGAGAGGATAGAGGAAAATGGATACAACACCTATGCATCCTTTAACTGGCAGCACAATGGCAGGCAAATGTACGTAGCATTGAATGGAAAAGGAGCTCCCAGGAGAGGACAAAAAACACGAAGGAAAAACACCTCTGCTCATTTCCTCCCAATGGTGGTTCACTCATAGAAGAAGGCACCATTGGTGGATGCAGTACAACCAAAGACTCTGACCAGGAAGAGTTAGAGTTGGTATCCTCACAGAAGACTGTAGAGTAAAAGGCAAAGACATATCACAGAGTTCAACCTGCTTAAAGGAAGGAAGGCTTTGGAGTCTTTTGTACTCACTGCTGAAATATGAAGTTCTTTTCAGTATCTCTGTGTCATGCCTTATACCCAAGACAGAGGCAAATCAAATGGAATGGAAGTTATCCCCAAGTGAACAACGCTGTGGGCTGGGTTTTGGTTGTTTGTTTAAGTTTTTGCTTTTGGACTTCTGAGATAGAACTTAAAGGACATGAAACAATCCGTTGAATGATCTTTGGGAAAGTTATTTATGGAATATGAACACATATCAAAGACTTTCATTGCTCATTCAAGCCTGATGATTCAATGAGCAGGAAGACATGCAGGCATTTACTGGAAAGCACTTGGGTCATATCATATGCACAACCAAAGGAGCTTTGGGTGTGGCACCATGGAAGAATTGGATCAGATTTACAAATATAAGCATATTAGTGAGAAACTGTTCTAACAACACAAATATTATGGTATGCTTGTGCATTCTGCCTTCATCCTTTACTATTTCTTTCTAAGTTATTTATTTAATAGGATGTTAAATATCTTTTGGCGTTTTAAAGAGTATCCTCAGCGCTGCCCTCTGATTTGCCTTCTCTCTCTTTTTTTTTTAAATTTTGGCACCCTAAGCATGATCATGACAAAGTGTTTTAAGAACTTCGTTAACACTTCAGAAATAGGAGATGAGATCAAGGGAGCAGCACAAGTGTCCTATGTGCTATCAGTTGACTTCATTTGCACTTCTTCAATAAGAACCATCAGTGATGACTATGGCAGAGTTCTGCTGTAGCTAAGGAATCATTTGCCAACACGCGTCAGTTCTGAGGCTTCCTTACTTAAAAACATGTAAGGCCAAACGAATTCTCTTTCATTGCCTTATTTTATCTCCATAAATATACTAAAACAAATGAAATGAATTATTAGATTTTAGCCTAACCTTGTTTGTTTGTTTTTTGTTTTCTTTTTTTTCTGATGATGATTCACTATAGGTCACATTCACAAATGATGGAAAGGTTATCTTCATATACAATAACCCTTTGTAAGTCCCACAGTATGCTTCTCCACAAAAGTAACCAAAAAGGAATTTGGTATGACGTACAACTCTCCCAGGGGCTAAAACTGAGCAAATATAACCTGGTATATGTGTAACCATATACTGAAACCTGTTCAAGCTGTATGATCTAGTCTTTACAAAACCAAATAAAGCTTATTTTCTGTACATTTAAAGTGTTCTAGAAGATTCCGTAATATAACCACATCAAAATTCATTTTCTTAGAGCAGGTATAGAAAGCAGTACGTAAGTGTACGACTCACTGTCACTTTGTGTTTCACTAAATAAACACATAAGCCTTATTTGCAGTGTCTGTAATGATTTAAAAATGTAAAAAAAACATTTGATCTAAATATTTTAAAGGATAATTCTAAGTCTATATTGATGCTGCAGTTTTATCTTCTTATTTCGTGTTTTGGAAGATCTGTTCATTTTTATTGTCTGGAGACAGTATTTTGGTACAAACAAAAGACTCACCAAGCATTCTTTTTACTAAAAATTTAACCTCTACAATGGCTGGTGATTTGTTGACCTTTTGCCAGTGCAGAAGATCAGTTACTTAAAATATTAAGTTAAAAGCTAAACAGTTATTTAAAAATCTACTTTGTTGAGAATGTTCTCATAGAGTAATTCCACAAAAGTCATACTTTGTGATTTCTTTGTAAGCGTTAGTTCAAGAGAAGTGCACAGAGTCACATTGCTTATGTTTATGGGTATAGCTGCATTTCATGGTATTTTTCATTCAACTTGTTTTGTGACAAATGGGATTTTAAAAATGTATGTTTTGTGTGGTTAGATTCTGTACGTTAACATTTAATTGGTAACTGAGAGCCCTAATGTAATGCATCCCTAGAAAAACTAGGTGTCTCCCTTTTTCTTTTATTTTAAAATAATAATTATACCTGACACATGAACACAGACCACCCACAACCAAAATTAAATGTTTGGGGAGACAAACTATAGTATTCAATGACCAGAGTAACAGCAAATAGGGCAGACGTTGGATTCTTATTTCACATTGCCTTTTAGATTACTAAAGAGACTACGTGTAAACATTCATCATTATAGTACTCAAGACATTAAACAGCTTCTAGCAAAATGTATCAAAGCTTGCAGAGTCCAAAAATAGAAAACATCTTTCCCCCTTCCCCACGCTACACTGTTCTCTGTATACAAGTTAACAGAGATAAACACAGAAACAATTCAATAAGGAGTGAGGATTTTTCCACATTAAAAAAAAAATGTGTCTTTGTTTGATAATAGTAGTCCCTTTTACAACTACTGAAAGAAAAGTTCAGTCCTGAATGTTGTGTGTTAAAGAAAAAAAAAGTATCACAATTTTGGGAGCTGTGCCTCCGTGGGAAGTATGGGCACTGGTCCACCACGCTAAAGCGTGTCAGTCACAGATACAAGGCCATGTGAGCTGCGAGCGCTGGCACGAAGGTTCCTTGATATAGAATCACTCCTTCCTTCTACCCACCCCCCAAAACGCTGAACAGTGTGTATTATGTTACATTTAAATAAAGGCAATAAAATGCTGGGAAAAGAAAATAAAAATACTGTCCTTGGTTTTTTGGGTTTTTTCTTTTTTTTTTTTCTTTTTATTAGCCTGCACTCTACCTGGTAATGAGAGAATCTCCGGGCTTGTGTGCATGGCAGGATGTGGTTAAATGCCCCACAGCCCCAAACAACAACAACAGAAAAAAAATTACTCAAACATTTGTAAGGTTTCTTTAATGTTTTACATGTGTGAGCTGGCTATCCTTACCCTAATAACAACCAAATGCTTTCAGTTTTCCTAACTATTCAGGTCCACCTAGTTTACACAGTGGATAAAGAAAGATGAATTGAAAACCAGGATGGCTTGTGTGGCAATGAAAGGCTTTTGGAGGAAAGCCAGGAGCTGCAAAATCAGACTTCCAGGGGATGGAATAGACCAATGCATTTGATTTGAAAAATAGGCAGAAAAAAAAAACTATATTAATGCAAGTTGATTCCAGGGTCCAAGTTTGTAGACATATTTCCAGTATGGAGCAGTAGTTTTGTGGGGCACAGTTCTAAGAATTAGAATGCTGCTAATTCTTGGTTTGAGTAGTCAATAATGTAAACAAAATGTTTCATATCAGGAAGTTGCTAGCCCTAAGTTTGTTTAAATAAAGATATATGTACAGGACGTTAGAATATTTAAGAGATAAAATGGTCTGCACTTTAGAACACACATGGATGTAAAGAAATCCAGCGTCAAGAGTTCTGTCTACCTCGACAGATGACACCTCCGCAGGTCAAACTAAGGTAAAAAAAAAAAAAACCGATTTATTTTGGAAGGGTGCTGGGGATAACATCAGAACTCTTCCAGAACTGGGAAATGAAGCTCTATTCACTTGTTTGCTTCTTTCAGCCCCTCACAACTGATTGGCGGTAGATAGCTGGGGAGGCTTGCTTCCAATTTGTTTCTTTACAACTCCAAACCCCCAGATTTTCTCTTCTCAAGATGAAAAATAGAAACATCCTAGGCATGACTCTTACCACTCTGTTTTGGGAAGTTATCAATGCTCTTCAGGAGCAGGGGCCTAGCAAGTCAAGGAACTGAGGCGCTGTGAAGGTGCAGTCTTCATTCATGTGACCACAAAGAGAAAGTCCAGAGTTGTTAGAAGTTCACATGCAAGCATGAAAAATTAGCCACGAAACTGAAGAGGAAAAGAGGAAGAATAATAAGAAAAAGTAACCAATTCAGTGGTAGGCAGGTACAAAGTTACGGGTGCTTGAAATAAACTATATTTTTAATCAATTCTAATCATTTACCATTTGTTTTCCCAAAGGAGAAAGACGGAAAGGTCTTTCTCTTTTGTGCAGCTGTTAAATGAAAGTAATATGTTTGTTTTTCTGTAATTCAAGAATAAGTCCCTGAACACAGCCAGGCTTTCTGTAGTTTTGCACACCTTAGAGGATGATCAGTGGAATGACTTACAGGTTTACAGTGAAAAGAAGCTGATCCTCATAGTAAATACCGACTTGTATCATAATGATGCTGGAAACACTTCTTTAAACGTCTCCCGTGAACATGTGCTAATGTTTTTGAGAAATCAGCGTACAAAAGAGTTGAATAACCAATATCATTTATTGTTTTCTTTGTAGAATAAAAGTGTGAAAAAACCCTTCTGTTGCCTCTTTTGTTTCATGAATCCACTCAACAGGAGACAAAAGAAAACTTTTCAACCTGCATTCCTCTTTCCTTCTGTAGATTAGGGGAAAACAGCAGAAATTTCCCTTGTAAGTAAACAATCTACTGAAACACATTCATAAACACCATGCATTAGTTAAAATGGAATAATCATGATCAAACTAGCAGGATCAAAGGAGCTGGTCTTATTTCTAAGTGGATAATAACGAACATTTCCATGAGTCTCCATCATGATAGCAGCTAAAGGCAACAAATCCAAACTCTGAAAAAGCCATATGCCAACGGTACATGCATGTGACATGTACTATTTGACACAATTTTATTACCCTCCACAAAAGAGCCTATATGCATTTTTTAATGCAGGCAATTGCATCCTCTAGAGATGAGCACAGCAAATGAAGAATCAAAACACCCCATGTTCCTCATTACAACTGTAAATTGAACATATGCCTTTGTACAATGCAGGCAGTAACCCCAGCTGCAGAATAACTAACTGCAGTGTGGCCTTAACCCTCCTAAGGTTTGGTTTTAATTACCTTATACACATCTTAAATGCCTAAATCATCTTACAATTTTCTAAATTATTTAGTTATCATTTCTGTGGTCAATTTAAGCTGCTGACAATGCAAATACCCTCAAAGAGGTCTTTCAAGGAGAAGTAAATTAAAACCAGTTTTCCATGAGGTATTATACATTTTGAAAGGACTGCGTTTTATGGTTATGGGAAGCTTTAGGGTTAGGGGTCAATTATTAATTCAATTCAACATCAAAATATTTTAACATATGGTATTTAAACCAGAATCCTTAACAAGTACTTTTGTGTGTGTGACACAAATCAATATGTTCAGACATCAATGGTATCCAGGTCAGTATCTATGAGAACTCTATGTATTATTATGGAGTTTTCCAATGATGACACTGGATCCTAAGAAAACAGTTGTCTCACCGACTTTTCCAGATATTGAGTTCTGGATGCAAAATGCATTTTATATCTCAAGCTTATGCTCATATAGAAATCAAATGGAAATAATGATAAACTAAGACTGAAGTCTGCAGTCCTTTCTCCTCATCTCATCCAGAAAAATCTCTATGCTCCAGCCCCTACTTCACCTAGAAAATTGTTAAGCTAACCCATTTCCACAGGAATAGTTCATTTACCTTTCTACTTTTCTTCTGTTTTAATGCAACATAATATTAAATAACCTCCTACCATGTGTTTTCTTATAAGACTCTCAAGAAAACGATGGTTTTTATTGGAACCAATAATCTACTCCACTTTCTTCCAGTGAGTAGCAGTAACTCTATACTGCTGTTAGTAGAGATAGTTAATGGCAATTAGGATAAGAAACTTGAATTATTAGTTTTATTTTTCCTTATTGTTAATTTATTTACCTTATTAAAGTAATGGCTTTCAATCATCTACATAATTGAGTTTTAATTCAGTACTAATGGTAAAGCAAAACAAATTTTAAACACAGGGACTATATTATCGGTTAATTTCTTAATCTGCAGTCCCCTAGAATGT
Organism: Bramus lutescens; assembly: GCA_001685075.1. Taxonomy (NCBI): domain Eukaryota; kingdom Metazoa; phylum Chordata; class Mammalia; order Rodentia; family Cricetidae; genus Bramus; species Bramus lutescens. The sequence goes on along the minus strand of LOEQ01003185.1, from coordinate 24,200 downwards.
GTTCCTATTTAGAAACAAGGTTAATTCATGAATATGAATTGGAGAAATTTAAATGCAGACATGCACACACCAAAACCACTTTTAGTCTCTTTAGGCTACTATAACAAAACATCACAACCTGTGTGAATTCTATCGATAAATGAATAGAACACATCTTTTAATAATCATTTTTGCATGCAGAGATTTGGAAGTACATATTCAAAAGAACACGACTATAAACTAGAGTTGCCTAGTAAGGTTTATAAATTCTAGTGAACATTGCCATTTCAAATACAGCATCAGAAGATTGTGTTTATATTAATAGACTTCATCATAGGAATTAGATGCTATTGGGTGACTGCTTGGGGAGCTATGAAGAAATATCCATTCACCCCAGATAGGAAACTAATGACAAACCAAAGAAGCCATTCTATCCAAGTCTATGTTGATGACCCATTGAGTTGTTTATAAAAGATCTGATGTCTCATATCCTACATTGACACTGAGAAGCCTACCTCAGCATGAAAGCTAAACCCCAGAATACTCTATCCAACCTGTAAGCAGTTCTACCCGAGCATCTCCCGTCTCTTAGCAACCACTCACTACTTAGATAATCGTACGGACCAGCCAGTAAAACCTGTAAATTTCAGATGCTTCCTGAGACTTGCACGTAATCACTTTCCCGAGTTCCACTTAGAGAGGGAATGTTCTGTTTGAAGGCAGCAATTATGCAACACATGGTATCAAATTTTTGCTCCTCAAAGGTGACTTCATATTATATGCACAGTTATTTGAACCTGGGATAACATCTTGGTTTCAAATTATTTATCATCATATAATTAATTTTCCTCTTTTATACTTACATATTAATAATAATAATAATTTTAATAAGCAATAAATTATTAAAATAAAGAATAAATGTAATATATTGACTAAAAATCTGAACAATCAGACTAAGTATTCCTTTTTTCCGAAGTACAACTTTTTCCAAAGGCATTCTTTTTTATTAGTGACTTTTCTCTGTCAATTACTTTGTTCAGGGAATGCAATTTTAGCCTTTACACTTTCAAAATACTATGCTGGATTGCTTTGTGCATTATTTTGGTTGAATGGTAGCAATGTCCCACCAATTGTAATAGAACAAAATGCTTATATGAAAAAGGTTAAGGTTTGTTTTCTATCTTGCAATTCACTACTAGATAGTGAAGAAAGGTCTCCCAACTCCAAAACCTCTCTCTACTCCTCATATGTATATTCTATAATAGAAAAAGCACTATGTCTTTTATAACCCTGCTTTCCAGTTTTCAGAAGTACAATTTTAATGATAATCAAGGTATTCAATTTTAACAACATACAACATACTTCTTTGTTGGCACTGTTTGGTAAGACATGTGCTTTTGAATTAAAGAACAAATATATATATATNTATATATATATTACTTCTGGCTGTTTCTAGCAGTACATTTGGGAAAGGAACTTCACATACATGAATACCTAAAAATGTAAAACTGCTAATACTTGGGTCAGTAATAGGATGAAATAATATATTTGCTAAGAGTTTTGTATAACGTTGGCCAACAATAGATGGCCACCACACACGCCACAGCTCGCCATAGTCTTGGTTTCTTAAGCCAAGGTTCCTGATGAGTGTGATACTACCTTATCTGAAGTAAGAACATTCATGAAAATTTTCCTGATGTGGTAAAGTAATAAAGGAATCCTCCCTTAAATTTTTCCTTAAGTGAAGGGTTTGCAGAGCAAGTATTAATGGATCTGGCAAAAACATGTGTGTGTTCCCTTGCCAGAAGGCTGACCATTCACCCAAATCTGCTGAATACATCTTGAATTCACTATGGCAGCCTCATCCAATGAAGGCTCCCTGTGAAGTGTGCAAACCTGATAATAACTCAGCAGGGTTGCCAACTTTTGGATCAGCCAAGACAGTTCCTGACACTTGATATCATATTAACTTTCCATACTTCTCAGCACACATTCTTAAGGGCACTCCTCACAAAGCTCCTATATGTGCCTCTCTGTCACAATTAGTTTCCTGTGGAAAAAGCCCTGAGACATCCTATAAGAAACATTTATTTGTTTTTAAGATGGAGAATGAGTCTGTTTCATGCAGTCACAAGAACATACCGAAAGCTAGGTCAGTTGTGAGAAAAGAAAACAATTTGTATTGTTCAGGAGAGTAGGAAGGTCAAGGCCAAGGGCATGTACCAGGTGAGAGCCTTCTTATTCTGTCATTCCTTGATGGAAGGCAGAAGGGAGACTATCAGATAGCAAGAGTTTTAACTTGCAACCTCAAGACTAATTATAATTTGGATTAAGTTTTTTATTTATTTTTTGATATAAGCAGACCCTTCGTGATACAAATGTCTTCAATTCGACCTAACCTCACAGTACTGTTGGAATGGGGATTAAGTTTCTGACACATGAATTTTAGATGGACAATTTCAAACTATACCAAAGACTATTAGAGAAAATTGTAGCCAAAAAACTAGTTACCTTCTCATATGAATGATACTCTCCATTTTCACTTATGGCGTATGTGAGTTTAATAAGTTTACTGGAGTTATGCAATGCTTTCTTGGAGCCAAATGATAGTTTTTAGGATTAATTTGGAAATAGGCAGCAACAGAAGAATAAGAGTGAACAGACTTGCCAGGCCAGCCTCAGGAATGAACTAGAGACATCTGGGTATTGAAGTTTATGTGCTGACATTAGGAAAAGGAAAAATAAGGGGCCTCCAAGTTCCTTGCTTCCTTATTTTATTGAGGACCTGTTAGAGAGCACCTGTTATGAGCCCAGTTGAGTTGCAGAAACCCTCAGTTTCTAAACGTATGCTCAAACATTCTTAAAAACCACATTCTCCAGCATAACCTTACAAGAGACATATGTGCTATAAAAGAACAATGAGATACATGAGCTTCCATATGAGAGAAACGAAACACAAAGAGTAGCCTTACCCAAACTGACCAAAGTCTCCTTTCATCCCCCAAATAGTTGCTGAGGCTTGTCCGTGTACTCACAATTTTTGTAACAAAAGTCACTGATAACAATGTCCTATTATTGTTTTCCAATGCGCTGTGTTGAAATGTCTTACCAAGAACCCCAAACATCATTATTGAAGACAATCCCCTATTATGAAGCCAGGAATGGAACTTAGTTTTAGGTTTCCAACTACAAGTCTCAAGTGGGAACTAAATGTCACAGAACAAAATGTCATGCAATGAGTTCGGATGCTAAAGTATGTGACACTAACCAGATGCCTCCCTAGCAGTCACCACACAGCAGAACTCGATCAAACAAATGAAGTGCCACACATCTCATGATTCAAGTGACACTCCATGTTGTTATTTTGTATGTTAATATTTGCCAGTTTCCATTCTAATGAACACAGCCTGGACGCCTCTGGAGAAACCAAGACTAAATTATTAAATACCATTGCTTCTTTGAAACATAATAGTTTTTAGAGTTTGGGAATGCAACCCAAAACTTCAGACAAGCTAAGATAATGTCCTGTCACTAAAACATAGCCAGATACTCCCAAAATGCATAATAACTTATAAGAAGATCTCACTGAGGTAACTTACAACCACAATGAAACCCAACTCCTCATTAAAACATGAACTAGAAAGAATGAGGATGGCATAGTTCATTTGTATCACAGTTCTATCCTTCCTTGCATATTACACACTTTTCCAACTGTTGAATGGACAAATGGACACCAAAGAGGAGAACTCAGAGATATGAGGGAGGTTCAACTCAAAGGCGAAGAACCAAAGCCAAACAGAGAGAGTAAAGACCTAGAGTACCAACCATCCTCAGAACTATGGATACATACGGTTTGCTTTATGTTTGTTGGTTTTTAAATTTAATTTTAGTTTGGAGAATTTCATACATGAACATTGTATCTATATCTTTCCCAGAAGTTTCTCCCTACTCAAGTTCTTTTGTCCCCCTTCCCAAATCCATGGTTTCTTTTAAAATTATTACTATAACACTTATGTACATGTAACTGTATATGCATACACATGTATATAACCTACTGAGTCTATGACAAAGATCTGAGTCTTAGTTCATGAATGGATTCCTCAGCACCAAAATCATGAGGTCAATTGGAGAGAGTCAATAATGAATTAGAAGATAGGTATCCATCCTTCATTTTTAATATCTGCTTTACCACTATGGCAAAGTCCTGATCAGAAATGAAGCAATAGATGAAAAGCAGAAATATTTTTCAAGCTCAATAGAGAGATACTTTAGCTTCAGTGAGATAAAAATAGTTATTAGTTTAATGATTCAGAGAAAGTATTTCAGCAACCAAAACCCATAAATAGAAGCAAGGATGCAAATATTCTTTGGAAATAAAAGAAAATTCAGAATAAAACAAGTGTTAGAGATGGTTGTGGAATGTATGTAATAGTTTGACCTCAGAAAACTAAAAATAATACATTTAATTTCCCTATTACAAGTATAATCTTTCTTTTCTAGGAGTTTTAATGCTTCTGGGAACTTGTAAACATGTGAAGCAGCATGGATAGTTTTAATGTAGAATAAATAAAATAACAACTTCTAATGTTCTAAATTCTCAAGTATGTTTGGGTTTTTCTTCTCTGACTACACTCGGTACTCAAGATATGACAATATACAGCATCCTAGCTGGACAGATTAGATGCTTTCTTTGTGGTAGTAAAATAGCTGATAGAAGCAACTTATGTTGAGGCACGTATTTTGGATGACAGTTTCAGGGGACATCAGTCAAGAAAGGCAGAGAGGGGAGAGCATGAAGCAACTTCCACATCATGACAGTCACCAGGAAGCTAAGAACAGAACCAGAAAGGAGACTGGGTTTAAGTTGTCATGTAGTGATGAGGCCGGCAGGCCTGCTTTTCCTACAACACGGCTAGCTTATACACCAAAATAACAACACACAAATTGTATTCATTTAAGC